>JAYMTK010001001.1:0-18167 GCA_036897405.1 Pelargonium myrrhifolium
GCAAACAAAGCTCTCTCTCTTTTTTTTTTTTTATATATATATATATATATATATATATATATATATATATTGTATATTCATTCTGAACTTGGAAGATATGCCCATGTTTCCTCCCTCCCTCCTCTGCGGGAGTCTGTTTTGCTGTGGTTTAGTAAGTTGGTCATTTTATGCTGCTGGTAGTCCATTTAACCAGTGCATCTGTGTGTTATTCTGGGTTCAATTATGCCATTTTAAAGCTCTTACTAGAATTTTTTTGCCTTGCTTCTGCCTTTCAGGTAGCCTGACAAAGCTCAGTTCCCTAACTTTCCTAACCCCAATGTTTGCTTCAATTTTTGGGTAAGATCTTCCAGCTATATTAAAACATTTAGCTGTTCTGATAGATTAACCTTTCTCGTATAAATTATATCTCGATATTTAAGATGTAGTTTGCCTTTCACTTTGTTATCAAATCCTGCATCTGCACTTCTTTTTTTACCTGCCTTTGTAATTCAGTTTATATTAGGTTGTGATTTTTAATGACAGATATATGTATCTTGGAGAGACCTTCTCACCCATACAATTGGTTGGGGCCTGTGTTACTGTGGTTGCAATATATCTGGTTAACTTCCAAAACATTTTGGAATGAAGTCTGATCATGTTTGAGTTGACCTGTGAACAAGGCTGGCTTCTTGACTCTCTGGGATCTACCTCTAGTCTCAGACTAAAGTGAATAGCTTGTTTTGCATTTATGTCGGAAGAACGAAATACATATGAAGATGAAGGTATGATTCTTGCGGTACCTTCTTCCTATCACGTTCCCGTAAAAGGTTTAACAGAAGATCATTTGTGCAAGGCATTATACAACTTTAAAATGTTTAAGCTACCATACCAAATCCATGATATCATGGTACACTGCTCCTTGAAGCCTAGAAGCTGAAGCCCCAAATCTATAAATTATAGGAAAGTAGTTTTCGGGGTGAATTTTTGTTCTGTAGAAAAGATTGTCCGATATTATTTGTACATATAGCAAATCTTAATGGATCTTCACTTTTGTAATAAAATAGATAAAGTATGGTTGATCCATGGAAGGAAATGCATCCTTTGAGCGTGTTTCTTCTGGATAGTGGCTATTGTGGAGTTCCCGATATTAGTACATTATGTGTTGCATATGAAATGTTGATCTTTTGTGTTTGAGTGGAAGGGAGCAAGAGAATTTCTAGTTGTATAATTGTATTGCAGAAGCCAGAAGTTAAGTGGCAAGAATCAACACAATAAGCTTCCTCATCTCCGGTTCACCCTGAAAGCCAGTAGAGATGACAGTTCGGATTTCTAATCAGGTTTGTTCAGATTCGGATTGATATAGAGTAATTCGAATTTGGTCCGGAAATGGATTGGATCGGATAAATTTTGAGTTTTTAGTGTAAGATAAACGGATTTGTCCATTCCAATTCGATTTGTTCTATATTTTTGCGAGATAAATCCAATATGAAATTGATCGGATCAAATCGTATTTTATTTGGATTGAATTTTGGATGCCCGCATATTTGGATTCAAATTGTTTAGTTCTCTGCAAAGTAGTCTTGCGCCTAGGTGGACCATAGCAGAGTACTTGCATCTATGTGTCCTCACTACAAGCCACATAATTTTGTTCAATGCGGTTATACATGATGTCAAATGTAGCCTTTACGGCCCCAGTGACTTCTGCATGTTTGTCCAAATTCTAGCTTCAAAACAAACTCAAAATGGCCGTTTTTCAGGCAAGTTCACTTTTGCTGCTCTTTGGATTTACTGCGGAGTAAAAAATAAAAAAATGTTCTTCAAAATGAATCATCTTAATACTAGGGAATCCATGGTTGCGCAGCGCAAGCCACACCATACTATGAATTCATGTGAAGACTAATAAATATATGGATGTGATTGCAGAAGCCACACCACCAGAGTGTGAATTCATGTGAATACTTCAATGCTGCCCTGTTGTTTGTTTGAAATACTCTACTGGTAGTAATATCAAGAAATGATGGTGTTATGCAAGAACAAATCATAAATTAATGATCATTACAGAAAGTCCGAAACTAAAAAACAAGGAAATCAGTTGCAAGTTCGCAACCTCACAAATCTGTGTTCATTTGAAAGCTACAACACTGAATGAAAAAAGTTCAGTTTGGTCATGTTGAGGCAGCTACTGCAACAATTTGAGGACCTCTATTGCCACCAGCTCTGCCTCGCCCAATCCCTACGTGTTGATGATGATCCAAGTCTCTCCTTTTCCCAGAAAATCCCCTCCTGGCCTCTTCCATTTCACGGCCCGATTCAGACAAGGACCTTGAAGTCCAACGATCAGTCGAATCAGCTGAATTGGGTTCCCATGAAGAAGAAGAAATCCCCCAGTGTTGTTGTCCACTGCCACCACCCACAAAGCTGTTACTGCCTGAGGATTCTTCCTCCTCTATTTCTCCTCCTCCATTACCACCCCTTGTCACAGTCACATACTTGTGAAGACTTGGTTCCATCAAATCATCAACCACAATTACCTCAGATTCCACAAAAGGGTCTTTGGGTTGTGGCCTTTTCTTCCCAGCAAGATTGAGCTCAGTTTTGTTGAATTGGTTCTTTCTTTCCTCACAGAAAGTAGAAGAGAAATTGGAGCTAGTGCAGGAGTTGAGGTCTGCTACTGCTTCAACTATGGAACAGGCCTTGGTGACACAAGGAGGGAGCGAAAACGAGGAGGGTGTAGGTGTGTTCTTCTGGTGGAAGTTTTGGATATCTTCAAGCAACAGCGAAGTGTAGGACGGGTTGAGATCTAAGTCTTGAGATCGCCTCAAGGATCGGCTTCTTGTTAGTGTTTGGGGCACTGCTGTGACTGTAACATTCTTGGTCATTTGTGCTTCCAGAACGTGTACTTCCTTGGCTGTGCTGCTGGTTTTGTGATTAGCTCCCTGAGCAACATTTGGTTTCTGCATTAGAATCAGTAATTAACATGACAAATTCAAGACTGTATATTCCAGAATTACACAAGAACAACACTTGAAAGCACAAGATTCATCAAGAATTAATTACCTTCCCATCTGCTTTGTTGTTGGTTTGCGGATAGGCGAGAGAGTTGGGATCAATCTCGCTCAATGGGTTCCTTCTGTATGGAGATGGTTCTGCTTTTCTCGAAGAATTCCGGCTAAGCGATTGCTGCTGATTCTCATTAGTCCCATTTGCATTTGTTCGTGCAGGAGACTGGGACCGAGGATTCTCATTGTATCCACTTGCATTAGTTCTTGCAGGAGACCGAGCACGAGGGTTCTCATTCGAACCATTAGCATTAGTTCTTGCAGGAGACCGGGCACGAGGGTTCTCATTCGAACCATTTGCGTGAACTCGTGCAGGAGACGGAGCACGAGGATTCTCATTCACACTCACACCATTAGCATTAATTCTCGCAGGAGACGGAGCACGAGTACTTTCATTCGCACCATTAGTTCTTGCTGGAGACCGAGCACGAGGCGATGCTGTGCTCCTCGAACCCGCCTCACCGACATTCCTCTTCACAGCGATTCTCTTGATTGTAGTGGCGGTTGTTGCACCTTCTCCTCCGCCATTGTTGCTGATCTTGTCCATCACCAGAGAAGACACAGTGGCCGGAACCGAAACCATCTTCCCAGGCCTAGAACCACCATTAGCAGAAGCAGCAGGTGCTGCATTAGTGGTGTTGGAGCTGTTGCCGGAGCGTCTTCCGGGAGATCTACTCACTCTCCGGCTCCCTCCGCTGCTTCTCTCCTTGCTGCTCGATCTCTGTTCTCTTTCTCTGCTCGGAGTCCTCCTCCTTCTTCCCTGAGGAGAAGAAGGCACGGATTGCCTGTTTCGCTCCCTATGGAGGCGTTCCTCAGCATCGTCGTCGTCACCATACTCTTCAGCGTCTCCTCCATGGTCGAAATCGTAGCTCCTCTTCGAACCAGAGTACTTTCTGCTGCGCTGACCAGCAGATCCAGAAGCGGCCTTGCCGGAGGAGCTTCGGCTGAGCCTCCCGCATTGAATCAGAATCGCATCGACCTCTTCTTTGGTACAACTAGATGTTCTCACACCCGCAGTATTCGCAGCATTCGCAGCAGCAGAAGAAGTAGAAGAAGAAGCTGTTCCATTGATAATGAAATTGATATCGCTAGCAATTACGTTCTTATTAACCTTCTCCTCAGGACCAGCAGATTCGTGAGAAGATGTTGTGACATTAGAAGTAGAAGAAGCAACCGCATCTGCTACTTTTTGTTGCTGCTGCGGTGGTGCTCTGTCGTGGCTCTTTCTGTGCTTTATCACAAAAATCTCCTTCTTCACCGAGCTTTCCTCTTCCTTTCCTTGTGGTTTCACCTTCTCTGTTGTGGGATTAGCATTCGAAATGGTCTTGATTGGGTCGGGTGCAGGGCCAGAAGAAGGACCTTTCTTGCTCAAACAACTACCCATGGTGTGACCTAGCTAATTTCAGGAGAGTGAAAATTAGAGAGCTGAAAGATGAGGAACAAGAAGGAGCATTGAGAAGGGTAAAAAGGGGTGAGTGATTTTGAATTGAAATTGAGTAGATAAAGAAATAAGAGGTGGTGTGGCAGTTGCAGAGAGTTCAAGAAATATACTATTCAAAATGGTAACTTTTTGGGAGGGAGAGAGAAAGTGGCAAGTAAAAGCAATTCAAATTTTTGGAAACGGGCGGGGCGGGCAATGAAGAATCAGAATAGACACGTTAAGAGAGAGGACCGTTGCGTTGGGTGGACCGATCTGGGAAGAGAAGAGATGTTGGGTCTCTCTCTCTCTAACGGACCCCACTTTTTTTTGTATTTCTTTATTGGTATTAAATATAAGTACGAATAGTATAATTAGAATACGACATCTGATTCTCTTCGGTCTTTCTATTATAATAGGATGATTCCCTAGAAACTGATCGCACACAGTTTCAGATCTCGTACTATCTGAATTCAAACTTCTTGTATCAACGGCTACTTATGTCATCCCAAGCTGGGCCTACGATGAATTGGGCCACATGCAGCCCACTAATCCAACTTAATACAACTGATGAGTGTTTTAAGTTTAAAAACACAGCCACTTGTGTTGTGTTGTGTTGGCACAGTCTCGCACGTGACTATCATACCAACATACAAGTGTTTGTTTTTTCTCGACAACGCTAATTTTCAAGAAAACTATTTTGTCATTTGTGCACCAACTGTTCTTTTTGGAGTTAGCAATTCTAGTTGCTTATTCCTTCTAATTATAGCATGGTTTTATTTATCTCTTACTGTTCCATTGCGTCCATGGTTAGAAAAATAGCTCTCTTTATAGTGAATAGTACTAGTCCAACAAAAGATGGCAATTCGAGTTTTGAATTAGGTTTTTAAGATTTAAGTTCACACGACTCAATTACAATCCGACTTGAAAGTGGTGCAAATACCGAATTTCGTATTGAATTTTAGGATTTACGTATGAAATGTACATATTCATGAAATTTGTTTGATTCGATCCAAATAGCGACCAAATCTATTTTGTACAACCCGAATCTAAAAAGATGAGGATCGAATTTCAGCTGCCTTCGTATTAATTCTAATTGCCAACTATAAGCATGGGGTGTGTGTTCATTCATCATCCCAATTCCAAAGGTTGGATAAAATACTCTACCTTTCATGTTTAACGAGAAATAATAAATAAATAAAAAGATTGACATTGGGGAAATTTATATTGAATAGGTAATAACAACATTAGAAGTAAACCAGAGCAAATCCCAGACTATTAGCTTTTAAGTTTGCCCCAAACAGTTTACTTGGATTAAAATTGAAGTTAAAGTTAGTCCCAATTAATATGGGCACACTATTTTAAGATCACAAAACAATTGAGCATTTATGTTTTGGTTATTATATCAGCCAAAGGACACAATTAATATAGGGAAGAACAAAACTTTTACAGTTGCTGTTTATTGTTGTACACCATGTGTTATAGGAAAAAGAATAAAGTATTTTTCTACTTCCAAACTACAAAAACAAAAACTAAAAAAAGAGGACAAATATCATCCTTCAAAAACTTCACCTCTATAATCCGCATGCTGGGCAAGAACCGGCATCATGGATGAGAGGCAAACCAATACTTCTTACTGGTTCTCCTCGTCGCCAGCCTCAGCAAACTAATAAAAAATTATCTCCTCTCATACAAATATGCTGAGAAGTAACTGGGACTCTGATAACACATAAAAAAAGAATCTTTTAACCACTGTACATCTGTATCTCTAATCGTCAGGATCCATTTCTTCGTCCTGCTCAGAAGATGGAGTTGAGTCAGTAGTGCTGCCGCCTTCATTATCAGGCAGCCCGTACAAATCCAGTTCATCTTCTTCAGATTCATCCTCATTAGCAGTATTTTCTTGCACTGTAGCTGTACGGAGACTATGCTGTATCCAACTGGGGCACTCGACCGCACCACTATACAAAATCTCTAGTTCGGTTCCCTTCCTAATCTCTTCAGATCTGACATTAACACAAGAGCACTGCGGAATTGGGTGAGAGAGGAATATCTTCGATTTTGATTGATGAGTTTCCCTCAAAAGGCCCTCCTCACCCAGGCTTTTGTTAAGATGGTCACGCACCAACAGTGTCCAATTGCGACTCGGGTAGTAGAGATGATCACTGATATTACTCAAGAGTCCAGCAAGATATTTCCTGCCCACGAAATAAAAACTTGAAGTGAAAGTGCTAAAAATGGAATATGAATTACATATAAGAAGATGCTCCCTTAAGCATCCTTCCTTTTAATCTTAAGTATTAAGGCATATTCATCAATCTAGGTAAGCGGTAACGTATGGTGGTTGTTGCATGAGTTTGCCCAGATGACAAGGACTTTAAGAAAAATAAGCTACATGATGTGGATATACATCTTACATGAAATGATGGTCCAAGAACTAATGCACTGACATTGTTACTTTCAGTTACAAACCGATCTATAAATAATTGATGTAATGGTGAAGTGTAATATCTTCAGTAGAAGAGATGCATATTACTACAGTAGCAATCTCACTAAAGTGAACCATATAGAAACCAGAAAACCAAGAATACTAATGAGTTGAATTCTATGAAAATAAAAACAGAAAAAAGCCGAACAGCAACAATGATTTAAACAAGAATGGTGCTCTAGAATACTATTTCTCTATTCGGGAACCTTCATGACAAAACCAAGAATGTAAATTTTTTGTCAGCTTATGATTACCTGTCTGGTCGATATGTTCTGGAAGAAGCCATCTCATACAGCCGATGTCCCATGACCAAGCCTGAAAAATCTGGCAATCCACTTCCGTCATTATCAAAACCAGGAAAGAATGCATCTGCTTCTAGAGAGACAATATAATCAAGAGCAGCCCACAACAATCTGTGTGCTTGACTCCTCAATTCAATGGGAGTAGGGTCTGGCTCTGCATCCTTCTCAGCAATCCAACCATACCAGCCCTCCTTTTCATGTCGATAGAAGGGTCTGTCAGGAGGTGGAGGAAGGGGTCGGGGGCGAGGACCAGCCTTGTCCCATTCTTCTTTCAGTTCTTGAGCAGTTTTAGGTGGCGGACGCTCAACAGGTTCTGGAGGAAGAGATGTTTCTGGGCCGATTATGTCATCTAACTCTTGCTTGCTGCACAAAGAAGTCCGATCTGCTAAATTGGTATACATGGCACGTAAAGGGATCATAACCCTTTGACCACCAAATGTTTCAGTACCAGCTAAATATATTCTTGTATTAGGATGATAACCCATTGCTCGAAAGAGAAGTCCTACCTACAATAACAAATTCCCCAAAGAGAGCAAATCAGCTGTATTTTTTTACAGAGGGAACATCCAACTTAAATATTGTGGGGGTGGGTGAGGAGTGGGGTTATTTCCAAATACGAACATAAAATAAAGCACATGAACAAACAGATATATCCCTCATGACTTAGGTTATGGAATGTAGATTGCATTGCTGAAATACATGATGGAGTAATTGAGTGAAATGTAGCAAGGTATTTATCATTCTTTGATATCCATGACAACATCTAAAAAAATGATAAAATTTCAACTTTAACAACATAAAATTTTATTGAACACTGAAGTAGATGAATAAAAGCTGCAGGGCTAAATATACCTCTTCAGGAAAGAGAGGGCATGAGCCATTTTCTTTTCGAGCAAATGAATCAACAGATAATTCTTCTTTGAGAAACCCTTGTTTAATCATCTGTGCCCGTCGATACTGTATAAGTTCACTATGAACATCCTACACAATTACAAATATGACAAATCATAACAGTAAGAGCTAATTACAAATCATAATTATTGAAAAAAATACAAATACGAAACAACTACAGCTAGATGCTGAACCGAGTTTCTTGTAATATTTTGTTGCCTGTCATCTTATTGCATTACTCAAACAACCAGAGACAAACTAATGCCAATAGGTAATACATGTGACTCATCAAACCAAAATACTGGCTAATTTTAATAACATTACTGAGAGTTCACTAATTATTTCTTTTCAACAACTGGTTAATCAATATCAGACTTAAGAAGAAGCAGCAATGATTGATACAATCAATATATCTCTTAAAGATCTTATTGTATGTTTTAATTTAGAGTTTCATGACATCTAATGAAAACCAAGGGATTTAGTTTTTCTCCTTTTCTGAGGAAGACAATTTAATTTATATACAAACCAAAATTTAAAACATGCGATTCATTTGTAGCCGATTGGCCATAAAATAGAATATGGGACAGAGACAAGAATGGTGCTACAACCAACCTGGAAAAGCTCAGCACAACCATGATATGCTAAGGAATCTCTTACAAGACCAGGATGGAAAGCAAGATATGGCAGACCTGACGCTCGTAACCTGTGCAGAGAACATATTTAGCGCACTGAAGAGATAAGCTATATTGCTATAGGAACATAGCGCAGTGTTTGTCTCTAAAGAGAAGCTCTTCATATCCATAAGATTCAAGGATAATATATGGAATTTCAGATATTTCCGTAAAACACTCCTGATTATAGCCAAAATTCTATATACTGCATATACATGTTTTGTCATATGGTCAATACACATTTCCATAAATCAGACATTGTACAGACCTTTCTACCATTCTGCGCCCAAGTAAGAGAATTTCTGGCCGGAATTGAAGTGCATGGAAAGCTACCCTGCATCTTAGCCTCTGATATTCATCCAAGCTAGGAGGGAGTGTTTGCTGGGAAAAAGAACAGAGAGAGATGAGCGCACATCAAAAGACAAGTTACCACAGGCACAACAGCATACAGAAGAGCTACAAGCACTCACGATAGCGAGTTATTCAACTATCAGCCTACCCAGTTAAACAACCATATAAACTGAAAGCTAAGTTCAGCGAAGATAATCTAGCTCGCAAATCATCAAGTATAAAATATTTATTTACGTGTGCCTTTTATCTTACAAGGGCCTACACACCAGCAAAAATATGGATCATTTTCATGCTTCAATTAATAACAAAAGTTCCCAGAATATAGGGCATCGGCATCCTGCGACACTAATTTCGCCTTGGAATGACCACCACTTCTCTATTATATGCGAACCACAATGTGACATTTGTGATGGACCTAGAAAAATGTACTAATTGTTCAAAAAAAAACAGAAGACAATCAAATAAGTATCATAGTTCAAAAACATGATTGGGACTTGCAACACTCCATCCAAACCAATTACTTATATACTATGATGATAATATATTAAAATTTTCCCAGTGATGAATATCCTTGAAAGAACTTAAGATGCTCACAAAGAACATGAATCCATTACACCAACTCAAATACTTTTGTACTCTCTCCTAACATAATATTGTTAACACTTAAGGAAAAACACAAATTTCCATATTGTCCACTTGATTTTTCAATATTGGCACTTGGCAGGTCTATTATGAATATCAATTTATGCCTTTACGGCTTGAGACAAAACAATTAACCCTGCAAAACCACATAATCTACAGGCATACACTTCACTACATTATAATTTACAAATAGCAGTACTGCAATAAAGCTTAAAATTTATGTTCCCATAACAAAGCTGATTCCAAAAAACTCACCAAGCAGAGTATATAGCCTCTAAGAAATGTTGATATAGATATTATGTTTTAGTAAAAGGTGAGAAAAGAAAGGAGGAAACTTCAGCACAAGCTTTGAAGTTAAATAGAATGGCAAACCAAACTAATACTCGAGAGAGAGAGAGAGAGAGAGAGAGAGAGAGAGAGAGAGAGTATATGAAATAGATACTGTTCAACGAAAAAGTGAAAAAGACTACTTTACATTAGAAAACACAATCCATCTACTTTCCAGGTAAACAGAAGGGGGGGAAACTGTAATACCTGTAGACAGCCTCCGTCAGTAAGCACCAACCCAATAACCTTAGCTTTCTTTAATGCTTGCAATACTACACTAGTATAAAATTCTGGAGAAGCTGAACTCTTGGGCTTAAAAGTTTTGAGTTGCTTTCTTTTCCTGGCCTCCTTTAACTGTGGAGGTAGGCTCTTCACAATGATTACATCATTTCTAAGTGCCGCTATAAATTGCTCCTCGTTGTAAATATATGAAAAACTCTTAAACTTGGAACTGCACATTATGATAATTTCAATTCTTCATTATTCATCATAGCTATGGAATATTTTATTGAAAAAGAAAAAAACTAAACTTAACTAAACTAAACTAAGAAAGTAAAGAACAACTGAAATGAATGTCTAATGAAGATAGGGCAAAGCATAAGACCTGATGCCTTTTGAACTAGTGCTCTCTTGAATCTCAGGAATGACAAGTGTAGCATTTAAAAGCCTGGCTATGGTGATGAGATCGCAAATCTAACAAAATGAAAATTTGTTAAAAACCCTAGTTAAAATGGAGTTCAGGAAAATAGCTCGTACTGGATATTGCCATACCGAAGTTCTTATCTTCTCAAATCCACCAAAAACTTTGGCATATATGAAACCATTATTGTGAGCAGCTGGAACTGTTGTACAGAGAGCAAGAACATATAAAATATTAAACTTGAAGTATAAACAGGGAAATCTTGGGGTAAAGAGGATTCCATATATAAAGGATGATTTTCTAAAGGAAAGAAAACATTTAGAGATTATTCCTTAACACGTTATTATCTTTTGTTTTATCATCACTTACTGATGTTTATATGTATGAATAGTCATGCACTATCAATACTAATAAAGCCTCAGCATTTGGTTTCCCTACTAAAAACACATGAATGTTCAATGGATCTTTTAGGGGACAATTTATGGTAAGGACACAGAAGACTCTAAAATAAAATATATCTAGATTACAAACCATGGTAATCAGAACTGAGAAATTGAAATAAAACATGAATGAATTAAGCCTTTCAGTTAAAACTAAGTATGATCAGATTCTCTACACAGTTAGATCAATAAATCACCAACATCTTTATCTACCTACTTAATACAGCTGAGATACAATACTAATAAAACTGAGTTGTAACAAAAAGGAACACAAGTGGAACTCAAAATTGACCTTTCCAGGCACTATAGCAATTGAAGGTTACAACTTTAAATCACATTACACACAACAGGACACCCAATAGCTTTTAGTTACATTACCAGGATATGTAGTTCTGGGATTGGCATATGGTTGCAGGGGCTCAAGAGACTTCACATTCCTCCACAATCTTTTATGTCCAATGCCCTGCGCCATTTGGAGCAAGTTCAATTGACAAACATCAAAATCATCATTACAAAAATGAACCTAATCATGAATTGCAAATGGTTTAAGACAACAAGAAACCCTAATCAGCATTACCTGCCTCCCCAAACTGAGATCCTCACCAAAACCTGGCATTGTATTGTAGTATCTGAGATCGGCATCGGAGTAGTTAGCAAGGAGCAGATGTACCAATAAAGATGCAAGAGACAAGACCCCTACTCCGAGCACAGCCCCTTTTATTTTGGATCTCACTAACACCATAGTTCAGCCCAGACAGTGTCACGCGCAAATTGGACGCATCATATTAAGAACTGGAATTTCAACAGAACCACAATGCACAACTGAAAAATCGCAAACACTTGTCACTTTACTTTTTGCTTAGTTGCCAGAAACTCCAAAGCTTGATTGCAGAAGCTGCTTCGCAAATCGAGGAGCGAGGCAAGCAATGAAATTAATACAAATGTTATTGGCGGAACAAAAATGGAAAGTACCTGGAATTGTGGCCGTGAAATCAAGAAACCGGATTCGTCGGCGAGAATCAAGAAACCGGAGAGGTAGGGTCAGATCTTGTACGGCAGAAGATTACGGAATTTAGTAATAGTACGTGATTCCAAATATTGGCAGAGGGTTTCCCTCTTTGTAGTGTTTTGTCTCTCTATTTAGGGGATTTGTAGTTTTGAATTTAATTGAAATGAAGTGAAATCAAGAATCTGTGCAAGTAAACTGACAGATGGTGATTGGGTTTTGGATAACACACAAGATTAATGGGATTTGAATTGACTTTTGATCACTGGCAGGACAATGGACATCATGGGTTACTCCATATAAAGCCCATCTGCTCTTTTTCGAATGACAGAGACCCATCAGCTACGCTTGTTAAGAGTTGTTACTTGTTAGTTAACCCAAGTCGGGAAGAAAATTTTGGTCTCAAATGAGGTGAAACCGTGAAAGGACTCAAAAAAAAATGGAGATTTTGTTTAGTAAATCTATGTTTAAACATGAATAAATGAGTCAATTTAAATTATGAAATTTTGGGATAAAAAAAAAAAAGAACTATCATGTTGTATAAATCAACTGATGAAAAATATATATATTTATTTATGTTATCAACTCCAATTTTATAATTGAGTACATCTCATAATATTTTAAAAGCTCGATTGGGGAGGGTTACAAAATTGTGGTTGCGACCAATGTTGTCAACCGTAGAAAGATTTGACATATCATCAGTCTCGCCTCCAATCCCTTCAATTTTGATTGCTCACAGAGAGTTTTCATAAGAAACACCAAGTCGGCCTTCTTTTCATTCACCATGTTGGTGATGACCTGAACTGCTCGTGGTTGCCCATCTAATGACAATTCCAACTTAATAAAGTCATGACTTTTAGAGGAAGCTTCCTAAGAGACTCGACAATTCCACATTTTTTGAATTTTCACTTGTTTCTTTCTCCAGCCTCTTCATATGCAATTCAACTTCTATGAGACCCAATTCCTCACCCATCTCTTTCGCCTTACTAGTATCTATGATCCTCTCACCAATAACCATCTTTGGATCAACCCTCTCCTAATTTATTTCTTTTTCATCTTTCCAACAACCTCCCTTTAACTATTGCGCCCTAAAGTCGCATGCAACCTACTTTCGTAGGCTATATTTGAGGAAATATCTGGCATGTCCAAAAGAAGATCACAAACCTTTTCGTTATATCCCAACATACTGCAATAAAAAAATAGTTTTGAAGTTTCTTATATCAAAAATTCGCACACTTCTAATCACCCTAACCTTCTCCACATTCATTTGTTGTTTCAATGGCTTCCTAACATCCATAAGAACTCTAATACGCACATACAATTTTCATGACCCCTTGAAATTTCATTGATCCGCTTCAACAAAAGTTCTGATAATGTTTCCAAAAGGGGTAATTGCACGTGAACTCCTTGTACTTTATACATTTGTACATGGATATTCTAAAGATTTATTTTAACTTTCGACTACCTTGTACTATGTCGGGGGACCTCTCTGTCCATATTTCATCAGTTAAATGTCAAAAAGACCAAATTGTCCTTATTATATAATTTTTATTTTTTAAATAATAATAATAATAGACGAATCGTCTTCTTTGCGCAGCACCGACGGTTTCAACCAAAGGACGAGCAGCTCCTTCGGCACCACCTCGCTTCACGCTTCGCCGCTCGCCTCTTCCCACATTACTCATCTGCCTAAATCTCTTCACAACCATGGTTGGCCCCTCTAACAGGGTCGCCTTGTACGACGACCCAAAGCTCCCGCTCCCCAAAATCTCCGTCAACGCTCCAGCAGCTCTTGCAGCTCGAACCTCTCCCTATCATCTCTTACAAACAACAACTTCTCATATTGCTCATTGTTCTTGTAGGTGTAATTAGCTTTGGGAGATTGGGATTACAATGGGTGTAGCCCCAAGTTCTGAGTAGCCATATTTTGTTGGGGTTTGGCTCGCCGGGGGAAGCAGAATGCCACTACCATGGCCAACGCAAACCACGATAGCAACAACGATGGCGATTATTATCATCACCTTATTCTTCTTGGTGTTGGACTTGCATGAGGTCGGAGGCTTACCACGTAGATCCTTGTTCCCTGTTTAATTCAATAAACAAATAAGTACTTTTCAATATCGCCCTTCCTCGGCCTCGACGTCGCCGGCGATGGAGGTGAGCCACTCTGGCGAGTTTGTGTGATTTCGGGTTTGATTTTGATTGATTTTGGCTTTGATTTATGGTTTCTCTCTTATTTTGATTGTTTTTTCTTGATTTTTGAGTTTTCCGATGAGTTTTTGGAAACTCCGGCAATCCTATGAAGTTTCCGGCGAGTTTTTGATTTTTTCCAATGAGGGTTTGATTTTTTTGGTGAGTTTTTGTTGTTTCCGACGATAATTGGTAGCCGAAAACTTCAAACATTCAAGTGTTTTTGAATGTTGAAGAAGAAGGACAAAATGGGTATTTATGAAGAAAAAAATTGGTCATGTGCATGACACGTGATCAAAAGAGGGAATATTTTGTTATAAAATGAAATATTCTGTGACGAAGAGGCCTCCCGGCATAGTACAAGGTAGTCGAAAGTTAATTTTTTTTTTAGAGTATCCATGTGCAAAACGTGTAAAGTACATGTGATTCATGTGAAATTACCCCTTTCCAATATTATCACCCGTATTGTTTGTAACAAAACTATCCGGAAGGTCCCTAATATGAACCTCAAAGAATAAGATGAAACAAATCAGTCGTATCACCTGATTGCAATAACTTAGCTAGTGGCGCATGACTATTAAATGTTTTAACATTCGTTTAGCATCCTGATCACCAAAGTCAACATTAATACGAGCTACTCCCTCACTTAAAATGGTGAATTATGATGAAGTTGTGAAACTCCTGCAACTTTAAAGCTGTTTGAACATAATAGGAACAAATTTTATTTACCTTATTGTAAAATATTATTAAATAAAGATTACAACGATTGACTTGATTTTAACACGTGCCAATCTTTCACTTATCTCGCTTATTAGTTAAGCTAACAATAGAGTCACAATAATATTTTTTTTGAAGCTGGAAATTTTATTAATTAAAGATAAATGGATACATAGTACAAATTAGAAATTCAGTCTACCTTATGCCTTACAACTCACATATTGACGGTAACACTCTATACATTCTAGAGATGACTGAATCCGAACGTTGTCTATAATGAGAGGCTTGCATAGTCTCGACGTAGCAAAATGCTACAAAACCATAAATCATAATAGTGTTTGAGTAAAAGCAGACGTTCTCCGAACCTCATCCATCTTCCTTCAGTTTTTACCAAAAGCAGATAATAGTTTATGTACCTTTTCCCCACAACTAACTATAGGTATTCGGGATGCTCGTTTAGCCCAAAAATTAAGTGACCATAGCGATCTCTCCCTATGATTCGACCTACTCAAACACGACTTTTTATGGTGCATCGCACAAGTGTGGCGCGTTTGTGAAACCACCCAACCAAAAAACAAGAAAGGCGAAAACTAAAACAACAAAATCCCAGACATAAACCAACGAAAACTAAAACACCACCAGCATGATACCATCAACCCGTCCTCAACAGAACCCGCAGTTCTGAGTCCGCCGCCTCTTCTCTCGGCTCTGAATTCGCCGCCTCTAATGTCCAGCTCACGCTCCCACCGGACTAGTTAGGACCACCACCATTCATGATGCGCTGCCACAACACTCCAATTTTTTATTTTTTAGATTTACTCTTTTGCTCCTTTTATATCTTTAATACCTTCTACCTTCAAATCCTAAACCGCCACGAACGCAGCTTGAATATGCGTAAACACTAACCCCTCACATATTTTGAGATAAATTTTTATTTCAATGCTCATTCCAATTATTTCATAGATTATGTACTTTTGTTTCAAACATATTTTTTTCATGGGTTAAATATATATACACCTCTTTGGATTTGTCCGAAATAAAATGTTGGCCCTCATACTTTGGTTTTAGCCTCTTCGAACTCTGGACTTGTCATTTTTTTTAATTGAGCCCAAGTGATCTGCCATAGGCGGTTAGCATATCAAGTCCAGAGGGGTCACCGGATAATTCAAAACTTGAAATTTTCGGCACCAAAATTTGAATTTACCCAAGCGTTGGTTGTCATTTGTGTCTATTATCTTTCCACATCTCTACCCGCAACACTCCAAATACTACATTTCTACTTTTTGGAGCTCCCAAGTTTTCAAAACTCCACCATGCAATTTTTTCCTCCACACTAGTAATACTTTTTCTAAACAAAATCTTAACTTTCACGCCCCAAATCCAAATGGGTTGCTACTTCAGCACCCCCACCACTATTCCTACACCACACATATCCATTGGACGTCCCCAACCTCCAAAGCAAGCCGTCGACAGCCGGATGCGCCATTGACGACTGAGCCCTACCCCTTCCGTCGAAGCTAGGTTCATTGAATCAAATAGAACCTAGAATTCAGAATGATCTCTGATTCACACAAAAGAGATTATAATCTGGAAAATTGAGATCGACCCATTAACAATGACCCCAAAATCTCCAAACTTATGAGCCAAAAACACAAACATTTTTTGGAAATTAACATAATTAAGAGCGTAGAAGAAATGAGTTTTTTGAAAAGTGAAGATGAAGATAAGAACTTTTAGCTTCTCTCTCTAGAGATTTGTATATAGAGAGAGACTGGAATGAGCGACTAATTAATAGTGAAACTCAAATCAAGTTGAAGAAAAAGAAAAAAAGAAAAATCATATTTTGGTATTGGAAAATTCAAGTTCTGAATTATCTGGCGACCCCCCGGACTTAATGATTGTAACTGGGTATAGCAGGTCAATTGGGCCTAATTAAAAAAATGACAAGTCTAGATTCGAGTAGGCTAAAACCAAAGTTTAAGGGTCAACATTTTATTTCGGACAAGTCCAAGGTTCGAGTAGGCTAATACCCCCCTTTTCATCACTTTTTTCCAAATGGTTCTTTCCTAGTTGCAACTTCTTTAAACTCCGTCCAATGTTAGAGTAGAACAACCAAACAAACTCTAGAGAAAATTATTCAGGGGTAATTACACATGCCACCCATGTACTTTACACGATTTGCATATGACTACCCTAAGATTCTATTTTAACTTTTAACTACCCTGTACTATGCCAGAGGGGTCTCTCCGTTACGGAATATTCCGTTTTTTCATCATGTGTCATGCACATGACCTCAAATTTTTTAAAAATGACCATTTTGCCCTTCTTCTTCAAAATTCAAGAACACTTGAAGTTCCGGCGAGGGTTTGAATTTTTCGGCAAGTTTTCGGCGACCAAATATCGTCGGAAAAATCAAAAAGTCGTTGAAAACTTCATAAGCCTGTCGGGATTTTCAAAAACCCGCCGGAAAACTCAAAAATCAAGCAAAATCAACCCCATCGCTGCCACCCGACGAGGGTCGAGTCACCGGCGGAGTTGCTCGCGGTCGCCGTGGCTGAGCTGTGAGCCCCCCTTCCGGCGACGACGAGTTTTTTGTTTTTTGTTTTTAATTATTATTATTTATATTTAAAAATCATATAATAAGGCAATTCGGTCATTATACCACTTAACAGATGATTTTTGGACGGAAGGTCCCCTGACATAGTACAAAGTAGTCAAAAGTTAATAGGGTGTTTAGATTAGCTTCTCAAAAAGTGTTGATAAACACGTAGAGCTGATGAGCACTTTTTGTGCTTCAGCTCTTTTTAACATTAATTTGTTAATTATTTGGTAAGAAAGTGTTGATAAGCACTTGAATTGTTTGGTGAAAATTGCTGATAAACAATTAATAATGTAAAATGACTATAATAAACATATTTGATAATATTTTTTGGTGAAAATTTGAAAACAAAATCTCGTTCTTTTTAACAAATTGCATGAAAATGTTTAAGAAATGATTAAAACTGAAAATCAAAATATAAAGTTATGATTTTTTTTTTCCTTTCATT
>JAYMTK010001002.1:0-18166 GCA_036897405.1 Pelargonium myrrhifolium
TTAGTGGCCGTGAATTTTCCTCCGGTCCGGGTCAAATGAACAGCCCTACGCACAACCCATCATACCCTTATTTTTTGTTTCCTCCTGTTATAGGGTTTCATGTCTAGTATTCATAGTTTGCCTCAATTTGGTACCATTTTCGCAGCCCGCACCGAACAATGCTTTACCCCTAACCATCTAGCTCTGGGTTCGAGTGACATTTCACCCATAACCACAACTCATCTGATGATGCTTCGAAATAAGTCGGTTCGGACTTCCACTTAGTTGCATCCAAGTTTCATCATGGTCATGGATAGATTACCTAGGTTCGAGTCCATAAGTAGTGACAATTACCAAATGAAGGCTCACTTTTGCTATGACTCCGGTGGGCTCCCTCAGCCAAGCTACTACATATGAGTCGTCGACTCATTCTTCAACAGGCACGCAGTCATAGAGCTGGCAAAATGAACCCGTACCTGCGAGTACGCAACCCAACCTTCAAAATATCGGGTCCGGGTTTGATTTTTTCAACCCTATGAAAAAAATGGGCCAGATTTTAGTATGGAATTTTCGGGTCGAGTTAGGGTTGAGTCATGTATACCTGCCAATTTTTGTCTAAAACCCGTTGTTTGACCCTAACAGACCTACTCGAATACCCTATAGGGTGGGGTTAGGGTGTTTCAACCCAAACCCGAACCGATATGATCCTACGTTTTTCCACCTTTTTCCCGGTCAGAGCCCTGGTCTCCTCCCACTGGTTAGGAGCTTACAGTTTCATAATTAAATTATCAAAATGTAATTAAAACGTAAATGAATTTACATTTTTTTATCGATGAAATTTAAGAAAATACAAAACATAAAAGTTAAATCTTCCGAAACTATCCTAGGGACAAAAATTTCATTAAGAATGAATCAATCAAATGGTCCAAATATAATGGTGTCTCTTAAACTTATTATACTCTTGATTATGAAACCAAGGATACTGATATCTTGGCAGCATTCCGAGTCACTCCTCAACCTGGAGTTCCACCTAAGGAAGCGGGGGCCGCGGTAGCTGCTGAATCCTCTACTGGTACATGGACAATCGTGTGGACCGATGGGCTTACCAGCCTCGATCGTTACAAAGGACGCTGCTATCACATCGAGCCCGTTGCTAGGGAAGAAAATCAATATATTGCTTATGTTAGTTAAGTGGACGTGTGGTTTATTCAAGGGTTAGATTTAGTGAATCCATTACCTACCCACTAGACATGCGGGTGGGTTGAGCAAAACCGTGGAGTGAGCGGTTTAAGCTTGGACGGTTTATTAATGATGCGGGTACAGTTTAAATCTACGGGTTGACGGGTTATCGGTTTATTTCTCAGCATCCCTATCTAAAATCCCCACAAATGAGAACAACCGAGATAAAAAGGGCGGGAACGGAACAAACAGTTTAGTACTAAATTTGAAGCACATATTGAGTTCTAAAGAACAAATTGAATTTTACTGATTAAAGCTCGAGATTGAGAGAAATTGATGGACGCTCCACAACCATCTCTCTCCGGTTCCAGTTCCAGCTTCAGATTCGCTTCATTTTCAGGTAAATTACAGATCTCAATTCTCAAACGTTAATGCTTGTGAATCCGGTTTCTAGGAATTTGAGGTTGTTTGTTTCTCGAGAAAATGAACTCCAACACCACACGCATACACACTGTTAATTACATTACATGAGTGCTTGCTACTTCTAAGTATAATGACAGATTATTCAGAGCTTTATTCAAAATTTTGCTGTATAAAACTTGAAAGTTGAAACTATTAGGGATTTGAGGTAGATCATACAAACCCTTGATGGCTGTTTTCCCCTCATTTTTTAGCCTTAGTTTAAAACAAGTAAATAAGATTTGGAGAGTCCTGAACACAATCTAGCATCAATACCATCATTTAGGTAGTGTTTGGATTAATTTTTTTTTGACGAGAATGAGATTTCCATTCCAAAGCCATTAGGTTGACCAAATCGTCCTAATCTAAACATGAAGAATGAGAATCTGAGTCTCATTCCAATTATTGATTCCCATTCCTGAACATTTAAAAAAAAAAATCCAAACGCTACCTTAGATTGCAGGAGGCTAATGACAATTAGTTGTAGGAACTACTCTGAGTTACTCTTGTTTTGATGTGCAACAATTTGAATATCTAGCTTGTTTTCACATCACTGTTTTTATCCAACAATAAACTTATTAAGACAAGAAGAAGATCTTAGTTCTTAAGCTTCAGTAATAATGTAATGGCCCTTATGGAACCTTTATACAAGATTCAACAATGATATCCAAGAGTTAGTGATTTAACAAGAGAAAGAGTGAGACTTATTTCACTTAAAATCCTTTGGCTTTATAGATTTGAAATAACTATTTTTCACTTCGAAGTCAATCACATCAACAATCCCTACCCATTACAGGGACCAAAACCAAAACCAAATACAAAAAATAACAATTTTTGACCATATCTCAAAAGAACCCAAATACAAATCCTTTATCCAAACTCTGGAGGCCACTTGGGCATTAAATACTTGAGATAGCATTCATGCTAGAAGTCTAGATCAGGGAATCCATGTCTTTGTGGGACTCCATGCCCGAGCTCTGTAGCTTGAGAAGGTAGAATCATGATTTCTGCTCAACATTTCAATTCACATAATAATTATCCCTAAATTAGCTTTCAGAAGATTGAAAATGATCCGTTTTCTTGGTAAATTATTAAGAAAAGAATAGACACTGTCTGGGTTTTCTATCTTTATATCAAAATAAAACCACCAAAATGTTTGGCATTTACTTCTGATTTGGCATCTTAAAGAAGAAGTTAATCTTAAAAATACACGATCCACATGTATTGCTTATCAAAATTTGTTGTTACTAAAAATTAAACAAATTTTCAAATTGGGTTGTCAGAGAATCTCAACGTGATGAATTTTGATAAAATGCATTGTGGGAACTCTTATGTCAAGTGATTATTGCACATTTGCATTAAGCTGGTAACAAGCTCACTGAACAGTCAAATACTTTATTTGAGCTTAATAATTTTATATGTAACTCTACAGATAAAAGGGAAAATGCTAACTCCATGAAGTCAGAGAAAATGCATGCACGTACTTTATGGGGAGCTTATTTACTTTCTGGGTGTAGTTCTAGAAGGCTACCTTGAGATAATTGCACATGCCTTCTCTGCTAGCTTCACTCAGTTGGTCCTGTAAGACAAGAAACAGAACAACCTGTAAACTTGACACTTTGTTCTTTCTTTTTACCAACTCTTTCTTGCTTCATACCTGGTTGTTTTCCAGATAGTTATCACATGTTTGATTGATTGCTCATAGCTCCCTGCATAAAATTCTGAGCATCATGTCAAACCTTTTATGAGTATTAGGCTATTAGTTTCGTAATTTATAAAAGCTAATGCATTTTTCCATTTAGGGTCCAAAAATGTGCAGTTTAACTTTTTTTTTCTTTTTCCACACCATCTAGAAGTCTAGGAAATATGCTAAGCATGGGTCTAATAGAAGTATCATGCTCTAACATGTACAGCACTTCTAGAAGTTAAATGTTTCCTTTTGAATGGGTCTTTGGAAACATTTGGAATGGTTTAATTGATTCTAAAACATTAACTTGGACTTCTTTCTTGGGACACTGACCACATGCTGTACGCTGTCCAAAAAGAAAAGAAATAAAAAGGAACTATATCCATTAATACTTCAGTCTAGGTTATTATGATACATTATTCACTGATGTCCTGCGTGCTATATCTTCTTTGGTGATACAAGAACTAATTTAAAGTATTTTGTATTACTAATGTGCTTCTAGAGTTGATTCTTCAGGGGATAGTTTCTTCAGATTATAATATATGATTTTGAATGTTTCCTCACTCTTCTCATCCCTCATGTAAATATCATCTAACAACGGACCATATTTTTCTCTTCCACTGTATTGTTCTTTTGGTGATTTAATCTAAGAATTGAGAAAAAAAATCATAGGAATTCTAATCGAAATTCTGCATTTTTCTACTCACCTGCGCTGTGGAAATATTAGTATGGTATGGTGAGGGGCATGCACTGCCACCTAGCAAGAAGTGGCTTATGCTTTCTTCAGCAATGTCTCTCAATCTATTGAGCTCTGGCAGGATTTCCTTTCCAAGATCCGGTCTGTCTTTTCGCCTTAATTCTGCACACCTGAGTGCTAGTTTTGCAAAGCGGAAGACTTCTTCACTTGGCCAATCAGGCACAGCAGGGTCAAGCATTTCAAAGAACGTCCTGCTCTTGATAGCCCTTTCAACATTACGAGCCAATCCCATTGCTGGCTTTGCTGTTATCACTTGCAGAAGCACGATTCCTAGAGAATAAACATCAGATTTTACACCAAGCATCCCGGTTTGCTGATATTCTGGGTCAATATAGCAGAAAGTTCCAGCTGCTGATGTCACATGACAATGTGTTACATTTTCAGCAACAGCAGGGACAAGCTTGGCCAATCCAACATCACTAATTTTACTAACGTAGTTGTTGTCTAGTAAAATATTGGCGGGTTTGAGGTCACGATGCACTAATGGCTCTGGCTTTGTCTGATGAAGAAAGAGTAGGCCTGTTGCTATCTCTGCAGAAATTCGAAACCTGAGTTGCCATGAGAGAGCTGGGGTATTCCTTTTCCGCAAGAGAAGGTCTTCTAAGCTTCCTCTAGCCATGTATTCGTAGACTAAACAGCCATACTCTGGGCAGGCTCCAAGAAGGAGAACCATGTTGGGATGTCGTATCAAGCTAAGTACTTCTACCTGAACTAGTCAGAAAACAATACACATAATAATGTTATTAAATTAAGTTGTCTTATATGTGGAAGTGGAACATCTCAATACAGAGGTGTGAAAAAGGAAGCATGTCAGTGTTGCAGAGATTCTGACATTCGTCATCCGTCTTTGAAGGAAGTAAACAGCAATTCTAAACCTATTTTCTGTCCACCAGGTTATTTTTCAGCTTAACCATGCATTTAAATGTCGTTGTTTGTTTTTGGAGTTAGCTTAAAGTTCATAGACCTTGAATTTTTTCCATGTCTTGTATTAGTGATGATTACTTTTATATGTCACTCACCTCTTGGTTAAATTGTGTCCTTCCTTGCGCTGCATCTGGACGTAAAACCTTAACTGCCACGGGTGTATGATCAAGACGGCACTTATAGACGGGTCCATAGCCTCCTTCACCTATTTTACGTGACTCGGAAAAGGATTCCGTTGCTGTTTCGATTTCTTCAATAGAGTATCTTCTGTATCTAATGTCATTTTGGGGTGCAGTATTCAGTACCTTCCTCACATCCTTTGTATTCCTCGTTGATACTTCACCTGTTTCCACAGCTGCCAGGTGCTTATCTCTCTCTGTATCTGTCATTGACAGTGCTGCTTCCTCTGCATTCCGTGCCTCTTCTAATCTTTGTTGTTCTTCAAGTCTCCATTGTTGCAGCTCCACTGCCTGGAATAAACAACATATTAGAGTATATAACGAGACTTGAATAAGCACAAGGTAATATAACTTCTCTATACCTTCTGTTTTGCAGTAAGCGCTTCTTTGCATGCTGCGCTATACATGTCCATTGTTTGCTTCAACTCTAGCTTTAGTCTCCTCATCTCTGCTTCCACGTCACCCTGTGTGTTTTCAGCCAATTAACTGGAAGTCGTTTGAATCATTTAAGTTGTAACTTCTGGAAATTTAAATATGCAATGGTTAAATAATGTTGAGATCTGGATGTTCATAAACAGGCAAAGACGTGACCTATCAAGAATAGGTAATAGGATGGTCAAAGGTTGAATGTTTCTGTTGCGTAGCCTTTATAGTCTTGATCATGATATTCTACTCAGTCCAGTTTTTGTAATTTTTGAAGATCTAAATCACAAACTTTTCCCATTTAACATGTGATGAACTAATGCTTTGACCCAAAGTTTGTTATAGATGACTTAATGCTGTAATGCTACTGTTTGCAGTTACAGTATGATACTGTTGAAGGGTGATTGACATTCACTAGCTTATATGGTACCTATTCGTGTACACATGCTGTTCTGATATTGCTTATATCTTACCATGCCCTGCGATGAAACTGACATCCTATCAGTATCGTGTGAAGCTGATGAAAATTCAGACTGAAAACCAGAATCAAACATTCTGGATCCCATTAGGAGTGATCCAACACTTTGTTGTGAGCTGGTTGAAACCCGAGAGGTTCTGTTTGAATCAGAACTATCAAATAGCAAAGACGATCGGTCAGTGCTTGGCCGGCCCGAGCTTACAAATGATATGTCAGTGTCGGATTCTGACAAGTCTCCGTAAATTTTTGGATTTAAACCTTTTACTCCTTTGGCAAATGGCGACCTGTTTTCAACATGGAGATGGTTCAGTCCTATAAAGATTAAATGTTATACTAGTCGTTTCATTCAAAACCAAAACATCACTGTGTAAGTCTCTATATAACAAGGAATTAGCTCAAAGTTCAGACCTAGTATGTTGTCCACTTCTGGTATGCTAGTGTTCTAGAGAATGTTTATATATTACTATAAGGTTAAATAGTTTGCTACTCCTTAACTTTCAATTTTTTATACACTTAGTTCCTAACTAGGGCTTTTTAGTGTTTTAACCCGTAGATCAGTCATATTTTCAG
Organism: Pelargonium myrrhifolium; assembly: GCA_036897405.1. NCBI lineage: Eukaryota > Viridiplantae > Streptophyta > Magnoliopsida > Geraniales > Geraniaceae > Pelargonium > Pelargonium myrrhifolium. The sequence continues at coordinate 6,636 of JAYMTK010001002.1, forward strand.
TTTACCTCTTGACATTTGCTACAATCAAATGTTCACAGTGACATCATCAAAATTTGAGGAAAAGGTTGCGGTGCTACAACAAGGAAGAAGAAAGAAAGAATTTGGGACTTATTTGATGTCTTTCAAGGCAACATGGTATGAGTTTTTTCTCTTGTTATCACTCAAAATAATGTCATCTTGAGCAAACAAAATAATAAATATCAATATGGCGTAGTTATATTTTGCTAATAATGTGACTTGTTGACATGACATTTTTGATGATTTTGCAATGAAAAACCGATTGAAATGGACAACATGCCTCTAGTTAGGGACTAAGTCCATCTACATTATATTTCAACTACCATATCCTTTTTCTTTACTGTTAATTTGTAGATATGCATTATTGTCTATAATTATGGAATTTCTTATGGCATGACTTACTTTTCAAGTTCTTCGTTCATATTACGAGGTCGGAATGGTGTTCCATCTGCTCCACATACAGCATCCAACATTGCACATCAGGTTAGTATATATTTACATATTCGTGATTTGGATACACATTAAATTAATATGTGAGAAACAAACCTCTCGAAGCTGTACTTCTTCTGGATTGTGTCTCAGAAGCGTCACTTCGTTGTTTACTTATGCTCTCTAGTTGGTCAAGTAGTGGTGAAATGAATTTGGCTTGACGTGTGGCGTTTCGCACTGAAGAAATCTTTCCTTTGGAGATGACATACACAGTACAGAAATCTGGAGCTCCTTTGGATACACTGCTTGGAATACTTGGGCTGGTCCTGAATCTGTATATGAAAGTTATTGAGCTTAATCTGATCATGGTGGCTGTGTGGAGGTAAACTTAGGTAGCGTTTTGGATTAAATTTTTGGAATGGGAATGAGGATCAATAAAAAGGAATGAGAATGACCAAAAAAATTCTAATCCAAACACGAACCATAAGAATCTAATTTTCATTCCATTTCTTAATTCCCATTGCTGAACAAAAATTATGATCCAAGCGCTACCTTAAAAGTACAACTAACACGTTTAGTAATTCTGCTCAAACTTAAACACGAACACGACACATCTATGAACACGTAACACGAACACGACAAATCAACATGTTTAACTAAATGAGCTGGTTTGGCATGACACAATATGATTAGCATGCCACGACCCTACACATTTTGCATGACAAGAACAACACGTTTTGCACGTCACAATGTCACAAATCTAACTTACTTAACATAACTATGTTAACTAACATACAACAACCAGATAAACAATAAGACTAGCTAGGTTTTTTGTGTGGTTAATTTGCTATTATATTCCCGTAGTATGTGTTGGGTGTGTTGTGCGTGTCACAACACAAATAGTAAACTGTGAATGCGTGTTTTTGAGGCTCAACACGAACGCAACACAATCACAAAACTAGTGAGCCCAAACATGTTTATTTTATGTTGTGTCACATGTTGGAACACGAATCCCCAGCTCTACTTAGGAGGGATGGTGTTGGGGGTACCTGAGAAATCCATTCCGAGTTGAGGCACCAAGAACCAAGTTTTCAATTGAAGCGTATGAAACGTATTCTGTCAATGCTTTAGTCACATCCGTGTCTTCGAGTATGATATCAAGGCATTGTATCTGGACAGAAAAAAGTTTGCCAGAGTTAACAAACCAGAAAGAAGAAAGATGACAGGTTCTAACAGGTACATGCAATTTTGTGTTATTTAACTTATCTACTACTTGTTCTAGCTTTTCAATATTGAAATTTCGTTGAAATCACAAGTATGAAACCTACGTACATCCTTGCGAGTGCAAAAGCAATGGAATGAGAGAAACAGATCCTTGGTCATATTCTCTAGTTGCCTTTTGCGCGGCGAAGTATTTCTATTGCTGCAATTAAGAACTTGACCATACCCTGCTACTGCACCCACAGGCCACAGTTACGCATTGTGAGGAAAAAAAAAAACAGCACTGGCAGAGGTATTAATATGAATAATTGATCTGAAATATATTTGTATCTATTCTGACTGTGTATGAATTGTTGTTAGAACTTAGAAGAGCAACTATCTTATATTTTCATCTGTAAATAGTGACCAAAGATGGTAAAGCTGATGGGTTGTCATATATATAGTTTTGGGTAATTTGCAGATAAATCATAAATGCCCTATACTTGTGCTTTTTTGCAGATAACATTTTATACTCTCTTTTTTGTGACAATTAAGTCCCAATACTTTGAATTTTTTATTTTGTTAGATAGATTAGTCATTCTATCCTTACTACAACCAGATATCAAATACTGAAGTTACAGAGAGTTAGTTGTCGCTAAAAAAAGTATAGGGGACTATTTGCAAATGTGGACAAGTGTAGCGTATTTATCTGCAATTTGCCAAATACATTGTAACACGATTGGTAAAGTAGAAGGGTTGCGTTAGGTTGACAAGTAGCACACAAATTTGTCAAATGTCATGAACATGAATCCTATAGCAAACCACATAGTAGGATATTGCATTTCCAGAGATTACTGCTGGTGATAAAGCCCCAGAATTGCATGAATTTTTGTTTAGTCTGTGTATGATTTTGTTGGCCTGTTTCCACGTCTTTAATATCGTTATGGTTGAAGCTTGAACAAGACTTGTCTCGTGACTTTTAGGTAGCAACGTTGCAACGTTACTGTTGCCGTTGATGCAACATGAATATTTAATGTGCGCGCGCACACACACATAGAGAACAATTTTGTCAAATGCCATGAACATGAATCCTATAGCAAAACACATAGTAGGATATTGCATTTCCAGAATTGCATGACATTTTGCATAGTCTGGGTTTGGTTTTGTCGGCCTATTTCCACTTCTTTAATATCGTTATGGTTGAAGCTTGAACGAGACTTGTCTCGTGAATTTAAGGTCACAATGTAGCTACGTTAGTGTTGGCGTTGACGCAACATGAAAATTTAATGCATACATGTATATATATATATATACATATTGAGAGAGAAGTGTTATTGATACATTACTTGTAACAGATGGTGGAGTTTTGAGGACATGAAGTAGGATCACAGATTGGCCTCTGGTGAGTAGATTCTCAGAAGCCCATTTAAGAGCATTTTGGCTTCCTTTGTCTTTGCTTATAGCAACAGCAACCAACCCATTTCCTCCTCCTTTTCTCTGCACATTTATCTTTGAAGACCTCATTTTACAATTATGTTTAATGAATATTCTATATGCTTTTTCACCTACAATGCAAACAAAAATTTATTAAAAACATTTATAAATATATACATGAAAATTGAGCTACAAAAATTCTAGCTATCTGCATTTGTGACAATGATTTTTTTTTTCACCTGAACATGAAGGAGGCAAAATTGATTGCAAGAACAAATGGTGGAACTTGGGTCATGTTGCCATTAACCCAAGCATAGCTTCTAATTCTATTCCTTGGATTTGTTTTGTTCAAAGGTTGGTTTTGGTTTTTCTAAAATAAGCTTGTCAATTAAAGCCTCACAGCAACCATGGACAAGCCAAGAAAAGAATCAAAGAAACATCCACAAAAATGAAATCTTAATCTCAACTAGTTTAGCACATTATCCCCTATATTTCAGGATGTGCTTTTTTTCCCAACTCTTTTTGAAACCTAAGTTTATGGGACAATTGAACTCCAAAATAAGGATATTTCTTTTCCTAAGTCCTAACCCACATGACGAATTTTGATTCACAATCTTAGCCGGAAAATGTGAGGATTCATGCGTTATTTACTTGAGAATCTATATCTAAATATATATATATATATATATATATATATATATATTTCTTTATTAAAAGATAATAATCCACTTTATTTTTCAGATTTGATTGCAGTTTTTTTTAATGGTTCTCTTTCCACGTAATATAATTTTTGTTCAGTTTTTTCTTTTACAATAACTATCATTATCAACAACAAAAAAATTGCTTAATCTTAGGAATTCAACAGTGACTCTTTAGGTTGTTGAGTTGATTGGATAAAAGGGCGAAGATGAGAAGATTGTTAAGGATTCATCTTATTACAAATTATTTTCATTTTTTTTTCTTCAATTTTTGGGTGTGAACATGGTTTTGAGTTAAGATTTGTGCCTTGTGTTGTAAGTTGTGATGGATTTTGCTGAGTTTGTTTTTGATTGGTGGGTTGATGACTTGCATATGATCATTGTTTGTAGAGTTTAATTTTGATAATTTGGTTGTTATTATAAAATTTTTGGGAATAATCATGGGTTTCGATTTTGGATTTATGTGAATTGTGTTGTAAGATTTAGTGAGTTTTGATGGATTTGATTTTTAATTGGTGGGTTCAATGAAGATGACTTGCATATTGATAGAAACTGAAGTTATTTCTATTGATTCAAGTATATAATTACATTGTACAAGCTGCTATATATAGAGTATGAGTGACAGATTGGTGATGGTGGAGATTGAAGCTTTACAGATGGTGAGGATGGCTTTCCAGAGAGTGGTGAGCTAGTGGTGTGGTTGGAGTTGGTGGTGTGAGCTGGAGGTTGGTGGTGGCTACTTTACAGCTAACACATATAATCTGTATTTGCATAACTTATATTTAGGTAAATTGCTCTTATAATTATTTTTTAATTTTTGAAGATGAACATGGTTTTTGAGTTTTGATTTGTATGAACTATGCGCTGTAAGGTGTAATGGATTTTGTTGGGTTCAGTTTTTAATTTGTGGCTTTAATGGATTGAAGATGACTTGCATGTGATGTGATTAGTGTTCGTCGAATTTGTTTTGGTTATTTGGTTATCTGGGTAGAACATAGATCAATGATTTTGTACCTCTCTTTAGTGGCTTTAAACATCAACAAAAGACCTGAACAGAATAACGGTAGTTCTTATTCTTTTTGATTTTTATGTTCATGCTGCTTTACAATAGTATAGTTATTAAAAAATTTGGGAATTATCCTTACCATTAATTTTGTTATATTTTTGTTAAAAAAAAAAAAAAAAAAACTCTTTTCATATGGTTAATTTATAAATACCTATAGATCTATAATATGCTGTAACCAAACTTTTCATCCTACATGAAGTGTTTCAATATTAAAAATTTTAAAAATCACAAGTGCATGGATAAATATCGTTCTCATTACGTACCGAATTAACTGAATGCAAGCCTTCTAAGATTTAAGTATATTTTATTTGTTTAGACTCGACCCTACTTTTGGTATTTTGGTTGTTCAGATGAAAATAAAAGTAGAGATGTTTCATAAATAAAAATGAGTCAATTATTCTTTTTTATAAGGTTATAATATCGAGTAGTGTAATAGATGAAGAATTGTGTATGTTCACAATGCACATGTAATTATATTGTCATTGTCTTGCAACAATGAACATAAGAAAGCAATAATATAATTAGTCGCCCTAAAACATATAAATATGTTATGTGATAAAAATTGCAGTACGGTAACGTATCATGTTTGAAGAAAAATAATTAATTATCGTGTTTTGTTATTGTCGTACGTCTCCGTGCGATGCACGGGTTCTCAACCTAGTATGATATATAATTAAACCAGCAACGCCCAGAATTTCATATTTATCATCTTGCTAAGCAGCTATCAGGTGCAAATAGTAGAAGATCCTATTCCTATTGGCATGGCAACGATCCAATTGGTGCCTCCTTAGGCTAACAAAAACAAGACCTTTACGAAGTATATGAGAATCAATGCATAAGGTAATGCATACCGGAGATAGTAAATTTATCCAAGGAAGAAATATATGCATAAATGGTTTCAGCACATACAAAAACTAACATATTCATGGTCTTTTTCTTGGTATGTGTTAGATATATATGTGCATCAAAGTAGAAATTTAAATTCCCTTTGGCTCTAACTAGGTTGGAATTTTAGCACTAAAGTCTTTCGCAGATGGAAAATATGCTTCAAATCAAAATGGCCAACACTGTACCTCTTATCTTGCAAGAACCCAGAACACAACAACTAGCACACCCCCTTTCGAGTTCATTGATTTGATCCTCTATTCATGCCCCGGGAGAACCTGTGTGCCAACTTCTTCCATCAGTTTCTGTACAATATTATTTGTATAAATGCAGTAGAGAAAGTTGGTTGATCAAATAATGCCTATCAATGTTGCATAGACATGAATACAGTGACGCACAAGATTTATAAAATCATAGGTGCGATACGCGAAATATACATTCAATAATAATACATGAGTAATTTACATTTTCTCTATCAATGCATATAACGTATACGTAACATCCATTCATGCACGTCAATGTTTTAAAGTATTGAACTCGTTCAATCAATTTACTTTTAGAAAAAGAAAAGGAGGGGGGGTACGTGAGGTTTGTGACACGTCTTGTTAACAATATTATTAAAGAGTGATCAAGTGTCCAAGTGTCTGCATTGAAAAGATAATTGTGTATCATATAATACTATAGATTAATGTGGCAAGTAAACTAAGCTGCTTATGAGGATCTTGAACCCATTCCACAGCTTTACAAGCTTACAGCTCAAGTTCAACAAGCTAAATTTGTTCAATTCGAAGTTCAGTGAGGCTTCTGGATACTAAAGAACAACACACTTATTCCATTCACAATTCCCTTTGAATGGGCCTATGCAACATAATATAAGGCATGTTTCAACATCAGCTGAATATGGAATTGTTACTTACTGTAACAAAGAAAAAAGGATTCACAATGGTGCAATCAACATCTCAACATCCAGCTCAGTTTTGGTTACTTACAGCTCTTCATGAGCTTGTTGATAGGAGTCTTTTTTTGTGGATTGTGAGTGCTTCCCCAAATTAAATCCAAAAGGCAAGAAGATTGAGAATTACCTCAGGAGGGTTGATATGACTGTTCTGAAGTATATATCGAGCATTAAGCAGAAGAGCATTGGCCTCCTCATTCGATGCATCAAGCAACCGCAGTTCTTTGATTTCATCCTGCCATTTCTCCATTTTTTCCTTGTGCAACCTGCAAGCAAAAGTTTTATTCAGAATGGTTAAAATCAAAACTCAGGTTAGATGATTAAAACATATATCAAATTCATCAGATGGTAACTCACATAACCAACCGATCTTCAAAGTCATTACTCAGTTCCTTGAATGTGGCCTTTCCTGATTCCAATAACTCAGATACCTGCATGCATCATTGATTGGAAATATAAATAGTTGATGAGCAGCAAAACCATAATAATGTCTACAAATTAGACAATGCCAATGTATTATACAAATCATCCCTCCCTTCAATTTGATCATGAAATCACCTCAAACCTCCAGATCCATTGACCTTAATTTCAACTTAATTCACTTACTAATAAGTCATCTACACAAAGAACTAGGTAAAGAGCAGTATACAAGAGATATTATAATTTTCTGGACATTTGATTGAGTATAGCAACCATTTGAGTAAAGCGGTCAATCTTTTCTAGGATGTTCGTGATACTGAGTTCCATCTCTTCGGATCCCACAGCATTTGTCTCTGTTTCTTCATTCGCTACGACTATGGATAATCCTCCGTCTCCTTCGCTATCTCCATTGTCTTCCATCTGTGAATTGTAAGAATCAGAAACTGAGATCTCAAAGAGTGAACATAGACAGACATATATACATACTGCTGATTTCATGCGTTTCCGCGCAGTTTCATCTCCTTGGCTATCCATTTGAAAATTTCTTGTTGATTAGATCTGGAGGAGGGAAATAAAACACATTAATTCACAAATGACGAGTAATCACGAGAGAGGAACATCAATTGAACATCGAAATGGCAACATAAACTACTCTACAAACAGAAGAAGATCAATATCAAGCCAATTCCATTCTATGAGTAGCCATTATGAAACCAAAGCAAACAACGCATTTGGCTAACAGATACTTTGCTTCGTAAATCAGGAACAGAAATGACTATGAGCACAGCGTGATGAAATCAAAACAAATCAATTCAACGCAATTGCAAATAATCAAGTCGGAAATGAGAGTAGTAACAGAGTTCGTTGTTGAGTACGAAATTACCTTAATTAAGATTTCAGATCTAACTAATATAAGACAAAGTAACTGAAAACCAAATGAAAACTGTAATTGATATGGAATGAATAAGAATAACAGTGCCTTTGATGATGATAAACGAACGTTTTGTTGTGAATTAGAATAGAGAAGAGGAAGAAGAAGATGATGATGATCGCATAAATTGCTTCATACCTCGATCAGTCCTTCGCTCAGATTCCGATCCGATTGGTTTGCTCTTTTCCTTTGCTTCTAAATATCGATTTGTTTTGTGATTCCTTGTTGCAGACAGAGAGAAAGAGAAGAACGATTTTTTGGATTTCAAATTTAAGATTGGCGCCAACTCCTTCCAGACGTTTCCCTCTTTATTTATACTACTCTCCCACTCCCACTCCCTCATCTCTTTTCTCCAACACTTGTGCTTTTCTCTTTATTTCGCCGCTCTGACTCCTAAGAGCTAGTTGTAAATAGTAACAAAGACAAGGTCACTTTAGTCCTTAAATTTTCCTCTCTTTTTTTTTTTCTTCATGAAATGTGATTGTAATATTTGTATATATGAAAATAGGATAATCAACTTTTAAGCACAATCAAATCTTTCATGGTTGGAGTTCTGGTTTTATTGTTTTTTCATAACACTTGTTCCCTTTCTTAAACACTTAAAGCAGCTGAATATAAATTCAGGAACCAAGGCAAACCCTTGAAAGCAAATCCAATAAGTAGAACATAACATTGATACATACGACCTAACTAACTTGATTCGTAGATCTCTTATAACCGACACAAACTCTACATAAGAGAATTGTGACGCTAACGACAAAATGTCCCCAAGGATAAGACCCAAGCACTAGAATCATCCCCTCTTATTTTAAAGCCTGAACAACGATAAGCTCTCAAAAATAATATTACTCCATCCTCGGGCTATAACCTAACTCAAACTTCCTTGATTTCACCGGGCTTGGTTCCCTTTATTCTTAATTAGATCTCACGTGGCACAACGTTGATGAAATATACATAGTTTTGGAATCATATTTACAATTGAAACATAATTTACTTGTATTTTCAAAGCATAAAGAACACTGAAACAAATAGTTTAGTATAGCAAACAATTAGTACCTAATTTTGCAGATACAAAGGATTGAGTCAAATGGTTACAAGAGGCTAATTGTAAACTAAAATGGCTGGCATGACAGAATAGTAATATATATATATATATATATATATATATATATATATGTTTCAAGACATAAATGTTGATATTGATTGATAAATTAAGTTTTGTCACATGTGGCAATGAAAGTCAAAACGTAGTAATTCACGCATGGTTCAGTGAAGCAGTATGAACATTACTTGTAGATGAAATTGAATAAATGGTGAATAGCGCTATCTAACTAAACCACAATATAATCAATCTAACACATACCAATGATAGACAACACACACCTGTTACAATTTATACCAATTAAATATTAGCTTTCTTGATTTAAATTTCAAGGTTCCAAAAGGGCAAGAATTTCAATATCTATCTCCGGAAGTGAATGTTCACAACTGAAGGTTGCAGGAAAAGAGTCTGCTGAATGGAGAGAGCTAGGGGCAAAAATGGATGAAACAGGAATGACGAGATCTTCTTTGTCCGACCATCCATGGTACCCGCTTCTGGACCTGTTCCAAAAACTTTAACCATCATTTTGACTTCCATATAATGAATGGAAATAGTAGATATAAAATACGCCATTTTTTTTGTTTTGTAAACAATGCCATTTAATTTCCACGAAATTTGAACATCAATAAGTGCATGAACTGCTGCTTTGAATGGTACTCAAAATTCATACCTGGTTTAATCTTAAATTTGAGGTTGTAGGGCCGCCTCCTTGAAATGAATTTGATGGGATGATCTGTTGATTGTCTATGCCGATCAGTTGCCGAAATAAGCTGCAACAAGACAGCTAAAATGGTCAGAAATCATGCTAAAGTATCATATGTCCATAATAAGTCACCAAACGTCCAGAACCAATCATTTGCATGACACGCATTGATCCCGTCTTGAACTGAGTTAAATCGAACTTAATATCACTGGAATTATTATTTGGGCCCTGCATCAAGCACTAGATTGAAACAAAGTTCCGACAGTTTATAAATACAAGCCAACTATCATTAAAGAGTTTATTGTGTTTGCAGTCTTTCTTTAAATGTTTTTTTTCTTTTAATTTAATTTTTTTAGTGGCAGCACAGCAAGATAGAGAAACTAACTGTGGCAGCCTCAATGAGAGAGAGACCACCAGAGATCAGATTAACTTTAACTCTAAGAGAATTTATCAACCCCCACTAATATGATGATTTTATTTTATTGTTTTCAGAGCTCAAAGGCACTAAAAAAAGACTGGTACATAGTCTTCACCATACCTTTTCATCAAACCGAAAAAGAGATTGGTCAAAATAGGGGGAGGGACTCTGTGACTGACAGCCGATAGGCAAAACACCCAGCATCTTCTTCACGAACTGCATATCTTCGGAATATTAGATATGAAATTATAGCAGGATGCTTAATATAATAGCTGAGTATGAGTTACACATATATCATTATATCTTGCTCTCGTGCTACGGAAAGAAATTTATCAAGAGATTTTCTCAAAACAGACGAGTAAAATAATTTGCAGGTAAGAAATTTGGATGGAGAAACTTAAACCTGTGAGAAGCTGCTGCTTTTATTTTTGAGGCACCTTAGCTGCTCAAGAGCATGAAGATTATTTGAGTGGGATGATATGAGATTCATGTACAATGAATTTCTTGATGTTGCGTGGAAGTGATCAGAAAACCGTTCAAACAAATCGTAAAGCTCTTCTGCTGAATTCTACAGAAAGGAAAAGGTGATATTCACATCAGAGATGCACATTTCACTAGATAACATGCAACAGGCACAAATGTGTCACAAACAAACCTGATAGAAGGCAACAATTTCAGTTGTCTCCATGTTATATACAGCAAAGAATGCAGGATGTTGATCAGTATTTCTTGATACCTGAAGCTTAAAAGGAGTATAATCACCACATGTATCTTATTCTATTCATTGTAAATGTATACAATATAACAGCACACCAAGTCACCAACTGGGCAGTGGCATACAGCATTAGTAACTGATAATGCAAATCCTAGAACATGACATATTCACATATATGCACACACAAGTTTCTTTAAAGAATAATTTTGACCGAGAATAATGACCACTGTGTGTTTGCATTGAACTAGTGTGCGCAATTTCTTTATAATCCCCTTTATCAAATAGAAATTAATCATGTAAATGGAGATAAAATTAACATTTTTTTACCAGAAGAGAAAAATGAGTTAATATTATAATCGTAAGTGCTATATGGCTTCGAATAGAAATGACGATGATCCCCTTTAGTAGCAATAAAAGTAAAACAAACTCGTATGCAATAGATAAAAGCTATTTTTACTTTATGGTTTGGATGGAACCGGATAGCAGACCTATGCATATGATTTGCTTGGTACGTTATCACCAGTTACTATTCTCTCCGTCCCAAAATGAGTGTCTTG
>JAYMTK010001003.1:0-18158 GCA_036897405.1 Pelargonium myrrhifolium
ACATCTCAACAAAGAGTCCAAGAGGACACGCTCTTGTGGACTCACAAGGAAGACTTATGTCGGTGGACTCATAGAGAAAACTCAACAACAAGTCCTATTAACAGATTTATGGACTCAAAGGTTGGTCCCAGTTATTAGTCCGTACCAACCATGTAATGCCACGTGACCACCATGTGTTTAGTGTAGAGAACCCTGATTCAAATGAGACATCCGACGTGGAATTATTAACGACAATGAGACATCCAATCAGAGGAATCAAGGACTTATGACCAAGACTCTTCAACAAAATTCAGAGTCAAGACTCATCAAGACCCACATTCGAGAATCTAGAGCATGGACTCAATAGACATTCATGAAATTGGAAACTCATCAATCTAACCTAAACACAGACTGGACCAATTCGTGACAACTACATGTCCAGAACAAAGACCCCTCCTTGGAGATAGGATCTCTGTCTCGACTTCATCAGCGACGGTCAGAATAATCGACGACGAGTCAAATTCCGGTCAAATCTTCACGCCAAAAATGCGTAAACAGTAAGGAAACATATTGAAGAGATTTAACCCTACACATATTGAAGAGTGAAACTCAAATCAACAAAATACAAGGAGTTTTGAGGTTCTAAAATGCTAGATAAGCCAAACTTCCTAAATCATCGATTAATCTATGGGAATAGAGCAAATCAAACGAAGAAATGAAGCTAAAAACGAAGAGTGAGAAGAAAGGCTAGACCTTTTTTCTAGCCGAGAAAATGGCGGCGAGTGCGAACTAAAACGACGATCGGAATGAAGGGGCTCTCAAGGTCGTCTTCGGCATCTGGACGGAGAGCTCGGCTGTAGAGAGGACTTTAGGGTATATGAAGAAAATAATGAAGACGAAAGTCACTATTTATAATATAAAAAATAATCCTAATTTTGAACTATCATGGACATGTTGGACCCAAACTCGTGTACTCAATACATAGTCCTCACCAACACACAAAAGAATCGATGTACCCGTGAGTCCAAAATCTAGAATCAATGACGCGAGAGTCCAAGAAGCAGGAGCAAGGATGTGCAAGTCCAAGGCTCAAGATGTAGAAGAAGACTCGGGACCCAGAATCGAGACAAAGACACGAGTCCGAGATAGAAAACCAACATGGGATTAGATGCGCGAGTCCAAAACATGAGAGAAATGGTTGAGTCCGTGATCTCGACTCTACGATCATGAGTCCGAGATCTAGACTCCATGATCAAGAGTCCACAACCTCGACTCCGTGCCCATGAGTCAACAACTCCGACTCTAATGACAAGAGTCCGTGACCGCGGACCCACATGTCCTCAAGATGAAGACGAAAAATTCAGCATAGCAACTCAACAAGAGAAATTTATCTCGCACAAGCGAGTCTAGGAATTTGCACTCACATAACCGAGTCCTCGAGGACACAAGATGAAGACACAAGACGAAGACATGAGTCCGAGACATAAGACCAGACACAAGACCAAAGGCAGGAGATCAAAGACAGGAGACCACATGCACGAGACGATGGGTCCTGTGAACGAGTCCATGATCCCGAGTCCAGTCCACGATCCCGAGTCCAGTCCGCGATCACGGAACAACGGACCCGCACGACCACGAGATGAAGACGAAGACGAGGAACCTCACCAACACTTAGCCAAATTTTGCATCAAGATCAGGCACTCGGGACAAGTGTTTTGACAGACTCTCTACAACAAAAAGATACAGCAAAACAACTCTAGGCGACTTCTACTCCGAGCATCATCGATAAATCAATACTACTCGAAGTGGGGGCAACTGATGCTATCTAAAAAATACCCACCTCCGGGAACCAATGAAAAGGTGATATGTGGCACCTAGTGGCCACGTCAGCATTAATATGTCTTGACAAGTTTGGCACTCCATCACCCAGACTCAGGTCCAAAAGCTCGGTTTAGAGCTCCTAGTCAGGAAGGCCAAGATTGAGTCCTCAAATACCCCAAATATACTCAAGACCCTATGGTCCTTGTCATGAGAAATAAGACTCGTCAGACATCTCTTATTGAAGAGAACATTGAGTCCTCGAGGAGACAACAAAGACATGAGTCCTCAAGCTCTCCTAGAATGGCCGAGTCAACACGGACTCGTGAAGTAAACTCAATAGAGACTCCGATTCGACTCAGCAGATCTAGCTTTACCACTAAATGACACGTAGCATACATCAGACGGTTCACATCAATAATCAACCAGGTGTTGACACGTGCCTCATGGTAAATCCTATAAATACCCCCTCTTGGTAAGAAGGGGGATCTGTATTCTCACTAATTCTGAGATCATTTGTGAATTACTTTCTCTCTCTAAGCACCTTTTCTCTCTAGAAGCTCTTTAGCTTCATAAGTGTTTCCGGACGAGAACTGATTCTCACGCCCGAGGCGGTGTCCCGGAACCACTCCGGGTCTTATCATTTCTGGGTGGGTTCATTTTGCAAGATCAAGACCTTCGACTAAGACCTACTCCTCGCTCTCAAACATAGAGTCCAGACTGACTTCTCAGATCAAGTCCAAGTTCCTCGACTTCAACTCTGGCTTAGAGTCCAAGTTCCCGAACTTCTTCTCCGACTCCTAACTGGATGTCAGACATTGGACCGACATTGACCTGACCCGGTACCTTATTTCGTGGCCAACTCAGCATTCAGACGACACACTCCTAGTGTGTTTAGATACCTGAAGAATTTAGACACATCACAAATAAAAATATTTTTTTTGAACAACGTAAAAGATCTTATTTCATTCCATGTAAAACTATTGGTATACAGTGTTTAAGGGGAACAAACCCCCCAAAACTGGTCAAAGCTTTGTTTGGCCAAAGGGCCACTTACGACCACGCTGCTGAAGGGTAAAAAAATAAGGAACCATACAGATAAACCATACATTTAAGGGCCCTAACTAAAAAGCTTTTCCCCTAAACTAATCTATCTAACTCCCGACTCTTACAGTATTTCATAAAAGGCAATAAGAACTCCAAACCAACTATTTCTGGACCTCCTCGAGGTCCTGCATCCACACGAACCACCCATGTCTCCTTTCCTTAGCCGTTGCGCCCCTACTAGCCGATATACTGCCACCACCCAGCGTCGTCGCTCTGCACTTGCTAACCAAGAGTTCGTATCCGCTCCTCACCTTCCAACCACCGTGACTAGATCTAGACTCACCAACCCGCCCCCTCATTCCTTAACTTGGAATTGATAAGCCATTGAACTCCACTCGCAGACCACTCCATTTGCTGATACCCATCACCGCCATCATTTACAGCCCAAAATCCTAAAAGTATCACAAAAACAAAAACTTCAAATCCTCCTAAACTTTAGGAGAAAAATGCTCCTAAAACATAGCAGAGAGTCTGCCGCTTCTATCTCTTAACCGAATAAAAATAATTATTTACCTAAATGATGGTGCAATCAAAAAATTATATAAAAAAATAATGTAAACTTACTTTGTTCGACAAGTATGCTATCCATATCAAATTGAGTGCTTATAGAGAAATTTTCTGTCTCAAGTTAAATTTTCATTTAGTTTTGTTAATTAATTTATAAATTATTAACAATATTCTTAAAATCTTTTTATTTTTTATAAAAAAAAAATCATACTTTTTTGACATAAAAACTAACATTTTATTATTTCAGATTAGACAATAACAAAACGACATGTAATTAGGGGATTGAAAATCAATCCATCAAAACAAGTATGACAAAGAAACCTAAAACCCAACTAAGTTGTGAGCCAATCGGTGTGCAAACCAACCAATAAACAAAAACTTAATACTACAACTTGAGCCACAATAGCTAAAACATTTTGAATAAATAAACCGAAATCACTGGAATCCTCCCTATTACGCTGAATAATCAAGTTGAAGACACTAGAATGCTCTCCTCCAACCTGAAGAACATGAACAACTGAATACAATTGAACTTGAAGTTTAAGACGATCACGTGAAGAGCTCTATCCTGTCACCACCGAGTTTGCCATCTGATTCGGCAACAAACTCGAAAATTGATACGAGAGAATCGACCGAACCATCACCTTCTCCTCCTTGCAACCATCTCATGCTGTCATGGTCACACACTACTAAAAACCCTACTGCAAATTTACCCCGCTGCCCTACAAATCCTAACAACCCTTAACTTGCTATCAAAGCAAAACTCGTTATTTTAACGAGAAATATTACAATTTGTTATTTGCAAATCCAAGAGACTTTTGTCAATTCCTAAAAAAGAAAGATAGACACCCATTTTGAAACAAAAATTCAAGTGAAACATTTACTAATTTTAGGATGAAGGGAGTATATAAAAAAAGGGTAATTACACATAACTACCATGTACTTTATACGTTTTGCACATGTATACCCTAAACTTTTTTTTTTTTTTTTAACTTTTGAGTTTTGACTATCCTATACTAAGCCATTTTTTGACGGAGGTGTCTTTTTGTTACAAAATATTACATTTTTTAACAGAATATTTCATTTTTGATCATGTGTCATGCACATGACCTAAAATCAAACCCAAAATCAACAAAAATCAACAAACTCGAGCGCGAGTTTGTAGATTTTGGATGATTTTAGGTCATGTTCATGACACATGATCAAAAATAAAATATTCCGTTAAAAAATAGAATATTCTGTGACGGAGAGGGCCTCCCGTCAAAAAATAGCATAGGTACAAGGTAGTTTAAAGTTTAAAAAAAATTTAAAATATACATGTGCAAAACGTGTAAAGTACAAGATGGTCACGTGTAATTACCCCTATAAAAAACGATAGATTTTTTTTCCATAAATGCATAGATTTATTTCTGCCCCATTTTTAGACATCATTGAAAATAGAGAGATAAAAAATGTTAGTTCATTAATGAGCAGTACGTTAATAGTCTCATAGAATTTTCATACTGAGAAACATAAATGAGAAAGCCACGAAAGAAAATAAAAATAAAGTCAATGTTATCGGTTCAGTGAATATTCAAAACATAGAAACTTTGGATGCAACAAAAATAACAAGCTTACAAATATCATCTGTTTTTTCTTTTCCAAAAAAATAAAATTCAAATTCAATAAAAACTCAGCCACCAACGTTGAAGGCGGTTAATGTTGGGTGTTATTGGGCCTTCTCATCTCGGGTGCTACTGGATCTTCTCATCCAAAAACTAGCTCATATGATGAGACATTTCCTCACACTTATAAATCAAACACCAACCCTTTCCACAACCCGACGTAGGAATACCCAACAGTTAACGAATTGTATTTAACTGTTTAAATATTCATTAACCAGAACAAATGTTTTCTTGGGAAGTAATTTAAGAATGCATCAGAACATATGTCATTTATATATTGTCAAATTGTTCATCACAGGTGGGCCAGTGGTGGGTGGTTGATGATGGGTCAATTGGTTTTGTTTTTAGCTTCAATATTTAAACAAACCAAAAAGAAGAAACCACGAGCTGCCCAGTTTCGCTACCAGTACTAGGAGGATTCCAGACCAAAAAGAAGGCTGCTTTGGTGCTGAAGATCCATTTTCAAAGCAGGTACTGTGTTTTTTCATTTCTGGGTTTCTCAAGATCTTTACATTTAGCCATGAAAGACCACAATTCTGCTTCTACATTTATCTTTGCAAGTGTTGCGTAGGAAGTGTTTGATGAAATGCCCCTGAGAGTTTTTTTTTTCTTTTCTTCACTCTCTGTAAAGACCAAGTTGCTGTAAATTTCTGACTGCAACTACGTGATTGTTAATTTAGTGCTGATTTTAAGTTTCTCCCAAGTCCCATCCCCACATGGAGGATCAAATTGCTCTTACTGTACTTTCAGCGAAACTTGTAGGAAATTACAGTAATGAATTTTGATAGTAAGGGTGATGTGCGTTGAAAGTTATTGGCTGTTTAATGCAAGAAGAAGTATACAAAGACATGCCTGAAAAGTCAAGGTGAGTGAGTGAGTGAGTGAGAGAGAGAGAGCTTAACCTTGAGTTTCTGGAAATAGTATTGTGTCAGTCCCAAGACACTTTGCCGATAGTATCTGAATTGTTTGACTAAATCTTCATACAAACGACGAGGTGAAGCATCAATTTCATTATATTGAAATATGGTATTTTATAATCATGATTTGGGAAGGCCACTTGGTTCATGAAAAGGTCAACCAAAAAAGAGGCTATCATTGTGTTCATAAGCCTCTCCTTTTTTCAACTTTCCGTACATCATGAGCAAAGAAGTAGAAACTGTTTGTTGAGTGTTTGCTAAGTGGAAGAACCTACAAAGTATTTGACTTCTTGAGTTTCATTGAGCAACACAGCAGCAAAGAGATTGGAACTTTGTAATGTTTGCAAGTGGAGGATAGCTTCAGTGCTGAAGGAGGATCTTTCTGGCTTCAACATGTGGTTGATCAAATATGCAGTTCTTGTATCCGTTATAGCTTTGAGTTGCTTTGGGACGCAGAGAGTTGCCGCAGCCAGAGTGCCACAAGATGAGGGTATGTTGATATTAATTTTCATTTTGCTAGAGCTTTTAGTGCCAAAGTTTTTTGTTTTGTTTTGTTTTGTTTCTTGTTTCATTGATTGTCTTGTGTGTATATGTGGATGTAAATATGGCAAGAAAAATACAGAGAATTGTTTTTATTAACTTATTCAGTGTCTGAACTCCCCCTTTTATCTTATAGTATATTTGGAAAGAAAAAAAAAAATTCTTTAAGTGACTGTTGTTGAACATAGTGGATTTTATCCTACCTTTAACAGGAGACCAGTACTAATAAGAATTACACAAAGTCGGGAAAAAATGAGCCTTGAAAATAATGTGTCAATCTGGGATAATTATTTCTTGCATTCATTAAGATAAAATGGTATTTTTTTATGCATGTAATTTAGTGGACGCCCTTCAGCAAATGGTTACAACAATGGGAGCTACTAACTGGACATTTAATGCTGATACTTGCAAAGTGGAGGGAATTGGCTTAACAGTACCGCCACCAGCAAATGCCGAGAAGAATATTACATGCCAATGCCAAAACAATACCTGCCATGTTGCAACCATGTAAGTTTTACCGTATTTATATTTGGTGTTCAAATTTTCTGGAGTTAATCAATACTCTTCTTGGTGCATGTACTTATATTTATTATTTCCTTATTGGAAATTATAATTAATGAAGTACTTTTGCTTATCAAAAAAAAAAAGGAAAGGAAAAAAAAACTGACCTTTGCATTATAATCCGAATGTATGGTTAAAATCTGACTGTTTGTTAACTATGAGAGTTTATGAGAGAGTGGAAAGGGAAAGACACGACTACAAAGTCACAGTAAAACGAGAGAAAATTGATTAATTTTCTTAATGAGGTGTGTTTAGTGCAAAGAAAATCTCTTATCAAGGAAATTGAATTCAGCTGTTTACAAATAAAAAGTAAAAAAAAATATGTTTGTTTTTGTGTGTGTGTGTGTAAATGATACTCCCTCCGTCTCAAATTTGAGTGTCCTTGTTTTCTTTTTGAGAACATTTAAGAAAAAGTTAGTTAGTGTTGTACATTTACTCTTATATCCTCATAGACATGTATTATAACAAACTCAAGGGATACAAACTAACTTATTATAGAAATACTATTGGTAATTCATGCATAACTAACCTTCTAAAACCGGAATAGGACACTCATTTTGGGATGGAGGGAATAATTAATTTCATTTCTTGTACTAAGTTTAATTAAATTGAATTGATCACCATTTATAAAACAACTTTTACTTTACGAATTTTGATCCTTTTTTTTTCAGACAAAAAAAAAAAAAAAAAACTGAATAATGGGAAGAAACTTTTCTAAACATTTCCTTACATCATTTATGCTCATCTGAATAATCATCCCTGTTCTTTATTGATAACTAATTGCCAATGTGAATTGCATATGCATTGCAGAGTATTGAAGCGTTTGAACCTTCCAGGAAAGCTTCCACCTGAGCTGGTCAAATTTCCATATCTTTGGCAAATGTAAGCCACCATTTCTCACCCCCCTAGGAACCCTTGTTGAATGTTAAATTTTGATACAAGTTCTTCTGGGTTTCAGAGATTTTGCTTACAATCGCCTAACTGGTTCAATACCACTGGAATGGGCTTCAATACAATTGACATCCATGTAAGCTGTTTACACTGTTTCTAATGTTTTCTAAGCTAATTGATTTTTTTTTATTTTAAAAATAAGACAAGTGTTTTTATTGCAGCTCCCTCCTTGTCAATCAACTGTCAGGGAGCATCCCAGAGGGATTGGAGAATTTTACTAGTCTCAGATACTTGTAAGCATTTAATTTTACATCATTCAAGCTTGTTTGGTACTATAATAGAAAAATTATATCCGATGGGATTGAGGATAGCACCAGAACTAGTTTACGAGAGATTGCCAATTGGGCTAACTTCACTACATTATATAAACTGCATTTCTAAATGGAACTCGAAATCCGACGAGTTATGTTCCATTTGATGTACACACATTTATTGGAGCTTCTTTGATATGTTGTGTGTTTGTAATTTGTATAGATACCGGAGAGTGTTTGGGTAATATTTCTTGTACAGTCTCATTTATTAAGTTTCACCAGGAACCTTGAAGTAAACCAATTCTCTGGAGAAGTCCCTCGAGAGCTAGGAAAGTTGATGAATTTAAAAACTCTGTAAGGCATTTTATGGCTTTCTCATATGTTGAGTTATTGATCCTTGAAATGTGTTTGAGCATTTTTATTTAGTTTGTAATTTTACAATGCAGGATTCTGTCCTCAAACAAGTTGAGTGGAAATTTGCCAAAGGAACTTGCTGATCTGAAAAACCTGACTGACTTGTAAGCTTATAGAAATATTTAGACTTTCTATGATATGGGAAGTTCGGAAAAGTTGTAACTTCTTTGCCATTATTGCACTATGCAGTAGGATTAATGATAACAACTTCAATGGAACTATACCTGATTTTATTCAGAACTGGAATCAACTCACCAGACTGTAAGTTCTACTTTCCAAAGGTCTAACTGTATTTAACAGTTGAAGCCTGAATTGCATGTAATCTAGCTCTTGATTTTTTTTTTTACCAATTGAATTATGCAGACAAATGCATGCAAGTGGACTTGAAGGACCCATTCCATCATCCATCTCTCTTTTGACAAATTTATATGATTTGTAAGTAATTTATTTATTATCTATATTGAATTGTATAAATGTATTAACTACCAATTTAACATATTAACTGTCAAGATCTGCATATGAATTAACTTTTACGTGCAGGAGAATCAGTGACATCCATGGCATAAACCAGACTTTTCCTGACCTGTCAAACATGGCAAACATGAACATTCTGTGCGTTCCTTGCTTGTTTTGTCTAGTTATAATTTATAATGCAGTTGTGAAGTGTTTCCAACAACTTCATATCTTACATTGTCATCGTTTATTTTTAGGGTACTAAGGAACTGTAATATTTCTGGAGAGATCCCTACATATATCTGGACTATGAATAACCTGGAGATTCTGTAAGTATTCTTTGGTATATAATTGTGTATGTGTCCCATTTTTATGCCACATTAATGTTATACGATGTATTTGAGAACGATCTAGCTAATTCCCAGTTTTCATGCATGAGAATAACTAGATCTTGGACTGTTTCAATATAATAACAATGAATCTAAGAGAACCCAAGATAACAACTGTCCAAGTACGCAAAATTTACTTGGGAATGAATATTCAAATTTCTTAGCATGAGAAAATAATTGAAATCATAAAGTCTAATATGTTTCAAGTTAGAGTGATTAGATTCAATTATTTACTTAACATTTTGTACACTTCCTTTAAAGGGAAATTGAATATACATGTGCGTGTGTATTTAGAAATGTTTTGAAAAGATAAACTTGGGTTAAACCACTAGAAAAAAATTGGTATGTCGATGGGATTATTTGGTATGATGTGAGTGTAAATTGTCCTTTCAATGCCTAAGGTTTAGGCATATGGCATTGGTTATAGATGGATCTATTGGCTGAAGGGTTATAGTATGAAAACAGAAAGTTCAAAGCTTTGGCACTACATCAAAACTGATTATACTTTTCCACGTAAGGAGGATTGATTCAAAATCCCCAGGACAACTGAAAAGAAAACAAAACCTCAGACAGTTCGTTTTCGTTAAAGTCTGATCAGATCACGTATCCTTCAATATCTACTTCTTTCTAGTTGGCATTGTATTACTTTCAGAGCATGAGGGACATGCTCATAATTCCAAATTCGTGTTATTTTGATTTAAGGTATGCCAAGATGAGAGTGGTATGATGATGGGGGTTACAGCTTATTTACTGCTTTTTGGGAGGAACAGAGGTCGTAATAACGTGAAGATTGCACTTGCAGAGAATAATTTCAAATTGTCAATTTTCTGGTACCTACAGTGAGAAAAAGAGAGACAAATTTGTTACAACTTATATTTGTGGAGCTACAATTTTGTATCTGCTCCTCAATAGACTCAAACTCAAAACTAGAGACCAGAAACTACATGCCGCTTTTGTGACTAATATATAGAACCTAGGGAGCCTCACTTTCGTCAGGTGTTGCATGCAGATCCTGCATAATAGAATTCAAATCATCAAACCTAAATTTACAAATAAAATAGAGTAGACATTCTACTCCCTATACTTCTGTTACTAATATTTTATGGGGAAAAAGGAGGCAGGATTGATTTATTGAGAGTTTTTAGTCTTCTAAACTTGGTAGCATGATCCTTTTTGCTGATGCTGGACTATCCATTTACTAAATAAAGTGAATTTATAGATATTATCTAGTCCGGAGGTATCAATATTATTTATCATCTTCTGATTTTGGACAGGGATCTCAGTTTTAACAAGTTCAGCGGTGAACTCCCGAATTTGATAGTTGCAAGAACTTTACTCTTCATGTAAGCGTATACTTGCATATTATCTTTTCATGGATTTGAAAGTAAAAACAAAATGCTTATTATTGTTATTATTCACATGGTATACTAAGGCTTTGCTATGGTATTCATCAGCTTCTTAAGTGGCAACCTGCTCAGTGGAAATATACCAGACCAGTTCCTCAAGAAAGGGGCAAATATGTATGTTCCACTTGCTTTTTGTTTCCATCATGGAAGCTTAGTTTATATACTTCTTAGCATATGAATGTTACTTGATACATCACCATGTAATATGCAATTCACATCTTCTTTATTTCTCAAACTCGGGCTTTAAACCCATGCGATGCAATAAGTAACAACAATCATTAAAAGAAAAGACTTAACAAAATTTAATGAAAAGTTGCGTTTGAACAAATATTGTATACTAAAATAGTTTTTATCTTATGTAATTGAACACCACTTTTGCACTATACTCATAATAATCAAGACATTTATATATTCTTTTACTATAAAAGAAATAAGGAAAAGCATTTTATTATTTATACTGGGAGCTTCTTATGATACATTTGTCACATATTTCCTTTTTTTTTTTTTTTTTTTTTTTTTTTTTTTTTTGTTGTTGTTGTTGTTGTTGTCTAGAGGACGAGTATTTTCTTATTATATGTTGAAGGTATCATTTTGGTTATTTGTTCATTGTCGTACACCAATTTCTTCTTTCAACTGACAAGATGGTTTGCTATCATATCTTCATGCAGTGATCTTTCTTATAATAACTTAGCATGGCAAGGCCCTGAACAACTTGCCTGTAGGCGGAACAGGTCAGCATGTCACTAGCATCAAAATCTCTTTGGTCTCTGGCTTAGTGATTGGATGTGATCACTTGAATCTAAGTATTTAATATCTGTTTCACTTATTGCCCCTTCCAGTGATTTGAATATAAACTTGTATCGAAGTTCTTCCATGGAAAACGGCCTGTAAGTTGCCTCTCTAGTTTCTCATTTTCTTATAAATTTACGTATTAAGCTACATTTTCTTTTATTTGGTCAGATCTAAGTATACAGTTCACTACTGACTACCATGGCATCAACATATTTAGCTGTCTTAGTGTTCATTCTCATATGAGCTTCCTTCTTATCAGTTATTTTTGTTTTTGTTTGACCTAAATTAGAGGTGGAGTTCTTCAATGCAAAGAAGATTTCAAATGCCCTCGATGTAAGTGCGCTATGTCGCATTCTGACTTTGATGCTCTACGTTGTAGTCTATATCATCAAATTTGTTTATTAAAAGATAAAATTAATTCATATGATAACATAATAAACATATCAATATATAATCAATGCAAGAGTCGGGGGTATATTCTAAGAAATGATGATTAGATAGTGAAGGTTTCTGTAAATAGATAAAGGAACAAATATAACCAAGTTGATTCTAGAAGTTGCCACTCTCCATCTTTTCTTGGAATTGTTTTACATTCCACCTTCTCCAGTGCCAGAATTTAGGAAAGAAGAGAAAAATATTGACTGGCAGAGGATAGGTAAGAATAAAAGTATTCAAATTTCAGATCTTGCACTTGCATCTCCGTAGGCCGAGAAAAGAAAATTCTAAGCTATCTCTTTTCTCTGACTATTTGGTTAGCTTAATGGCTTTAGTTGAGAAGAGCATTTGATTTTTAGGACAAAAATAAATCATTTTTTTTCCCGTTTTTCCTGCAAATATCTTGATATGCTTGATGCACAAGTCTATAAGTATATTTATGATTACCAAGTTTTATTCTATGATTTTTACCGATGTGAAATGGTTATCCTTCTACCTTTTTTTCTTCATTATTTTCATATTATAACAATTGCTTCTCCAGAAGTTTAACATTTTATTGTATCCTACTTGGTAGACTGGCATTCATTATATATTAACTGTGGAGGAGAGGATCTGAAGAATAAAACTAGCAATGGTGAAAAGACATATGAAGGGGATAGTGAGGTTGAAGGCGTAGCTGCGAAATTCTTTGAAAGTAATGATAACTCTAACTGGGGGTTTAGTAGCACTGGAGACTTCATGGATGATTATGATTTCCTGAACACACGCCATATCTATTCGTTGTCATCATCAAACTTGCCTGAATTATATACTACAGCACGCCTCTCTCCTCTCTCTCTCACGTATTATCGATATTGTTTACAAAATGGAAATTATACTGTGAGTCTCCACTTTGCGGAGATACAGTTCACAAACGACAAGACTTTTAACAATCTTGGGAAGCGCATATTTGATATTTATATTCAGGTAAATAATCACACTTGACAAATACTTATGAGTGAGGATTTTTTATAATTTATTTATTTATTTTTCAGTGAATAGTAGTATGCTTGAATTCAGAAATAAGATTTCGGTCTTCTACAATGTCATTGATCATTCTAGCAAAAAGTTTGAGCGAGCGCTGAAACACTATGTACTATGTTGATTACAGATTTACTGTTGCACTATGTTTCAGGACAAATTAGTTGAGGGTGATTTTAATATAGAAGACAGGACCCTTGCTGCTCTTACACCACTCACATTGCGATATAATGCCAGTGTTACGAATAATATCATTGAGATTCGCTTTTATTGGAATGGCAAAGGGACAACAAGAATACCTGCATGGGGATCTTATGGCCCTCTCATTTCAGCTATATCTGTTGATCCACGTAAGTTAATTCCTTATCTTCTACTAATGTTATCGTGAAACGTGATTACTGCTTATGGCTATAGCTAATCACTAGCTAGAAATTACATCTGCAAATGCACAAAAAGCTCCACTTAGTGTAGGATTTATACATAGTTTAGGGAAACAGCTATATACTAAACGCGTAGATTATAACTTGGTACCCATAGGAGATAACTACTACTGGACTGCATTACAAAATTGCCCTCTCCGCATTAGAAAGTTTCAGTTCACACTACGAAAAGCCAATAACAGTTAAACCAACAACCTGTATAAAAAGCAGCTTCATATTTAACAGACGTACACGCACGCACAGGGACGGATCCAGAACTTTTAGTTTGTGGGGGCAAAAACCTTTGATCAATATTCTTTCATTCAAACACAAATCTCAACAAATTTTGTTCTCCATTTTTACTCTCTACACCTCCATAACATGAATCCCGAGTAGGACAGCAAGTGAGTGCTTTTTTTTTTTTTTTTTCTTTTTAATGTTGTATTTGTTTACACGTTTCAAGTAAAATGTCTTTGAACTTCCATTTTGTTATTTATGCTTTTCTTTATCCATATATTAGTTAATTTGAAACTTGACACAAAAATATCATAACTTAATTAGTGGGCTAAGTT
Source organism: Pelargonium myrrhifolium (assembly GCA_036897405.1). NCBI lineage: Eukaryota > Viridiplantae > Streptophyta > Magnoliopsida > Geraniales > Geraniaceae > Pelargonium > Pelargonium myrrhifolium. The sequence goes on from JAYMTK010001003.1 coordinate 14,196, forward strand.
ATTTGTAAAGTTAAGTAGATAGGTCCTAGGTTCAAGTCTTACCTAAATAAATTTTCTTCAAAATTTAATGGGGCAATAATTTTTTATTTTAACATTCCAGTGGGGGCAAATATAAAAATTTAGAGTGACAAATATGAAAAAAAAATATAAAACTTATGGTATATTTTGAAGAAAAAAAAACTCACTGGGGGCAATTGCCCCCATACCTTTGGCTGTGGTTCCGTCTCTGCACACACACATAGATATAACCTGTAAACCTATGAAGACTTCTCCCCATTCTGAAGGCCCATCCGACATAATGAAACAGTATAAATTTGGTGCGTATAAAAAGAGATCTAACAGCTCTTGTTTGATATAAATTTGCTGAAATATATATGTTAATTGAGTATAAAAATCTATTTCTTTTCCAGTTTTGATTTTAACCTCCTCGGTATAGCAACTTCAGTGAATTCTTACTCACTTGAGTATCAATATACATGTTTGTAAGACGGATCAGAACATGGACTTTTTGTAAATACCACACTCACATATTTATTCATGTTTATAGCCTCTCTGTGTCTGTAATATAGTGAATCATGCACATTGAATCTGAGGAGCAGCATTGAGCAATTTTTCACTAGAAACATATCAAATGTCATTAGAAAAGTTTTTAATGAACTTATTAATTTTTAGGTTATGCATTTTATTTTATTCGAATCAGTAATTGTAATACTGGTTATTTGGGCAGAGTTTACACCTCGTTCGGATGGAAAGAAGAGCATTGTACCCATAATTATTGGAGTTGTTGTGGGATCATCTTTTGTTATTGTAGCATTTGGAATCATTTGGTGGAGACGCAGTTTGAGAATGAAAGTGAATAGTAGTGGCAAAAAAGGTTTGTTCTCTATGGGGTTCATTAATTCATTGCTTTGGCGTCTTTTTATGTTATGACTGATACTCATCCATAGCAATAACATTAGTGCCAAGGGTTATATCTTTATCAGCTACTACTAATAAATAATGGGTTTAATCTTCAAGAGGACGGACTATTTCAATAAATTACTTGGTATGTGGTTTAGTTGTTATATAATCATGAACAGGAACTTGTTCAAACACATGCTGGATCAGTTATGAACTGTTATATGTAGAAGTAACTTGTTAACTGTACAACAATTGCTTTCTTTGAAGAAAACAAAGTAGAAATAACTCTTTTGGTCCCTGTGAAGTATGTCTATTTGTTTTCAGAAATCACGAAGTATGAACTTCTAGTCAATGTTCTTCACTTGTGCACCATATATCATTTTTACATCACTCTGCTCACAAGTGGGAAACTTAAAGATACGTGGTTAGAGCGAGGCACATAGTTTTACCATCTGATAGTTAGCAGAGCTTTCCGTGAATATCCTCATGCACAAGCTTGGGATTTATAACGCCATCTATAAATTATGTACTAAAGTATGGAACTTCTTGCTTCATAGTTATTTCTCTTCCTTGGTGCAGATGATCTTAAAAAGCTAGATCTCCAAACAGGAACTTTTACCTTGAAGCAAATCAAAACCGCCACACAAAACTTTGATCCAGAAAACAAGATTGGAGAAGGTGGATTTGGACCTGTTTATAAGGTATTTAAGCTAATTTTGATTCCAAATATATGATTTATTTGAGCATTTTTGTATTACTGATTGAGTTCAAAAGAGGACCAATCTAATTATGAATATCGTTCTGCATGACTGGAATGCAGGGTCAATTACCTGATGGTACTGTAATTGCAGTGAAGCAGCTCTCGTCCAAATCAAGTCAAGGAAATCGTGAATTCTTAAATGAGATAGGCATGATTTCTTGTTTGAGCCACCCCAATCTCGTGAAGCTTTATGGGTGTTGTATGGAAGGGGATCAGTTATTGCTGATATATGAATACTTGGAAAATAATAGTCTCACCCGTGCTTTGCTTGGTAAGCTTACTCTGGATTTATCGTATTAGACAGTAACAAAATAAAGCATCTAGTGTGTACATTTATATTGTGTTTCACATTTACGATATTTTCTTGGACGACAAATTACAGGGTCTGAAAAACATAAACTGAAATTGGATTGGCCAACGAGGTACAAGATCTGTGTTGGGATAGCTAGAGGTTTAGCTTTTCTCCACCAGGAATCAAGACTCAAGATTGTTCACAGAGACATCAAAGGGACCAATATTCTGCTTGATAAAGATTTAAATCCTAAAATATCTGACTTTGGCCTGGCTAAGCTTGATGAAGGGGGAAAAACTCATATCAGCACCCGAATTGCAGGGACTATGTAAGCCATATTGTCCTTGTCACTTCCTGATCTGTATAGTAGTTTTGTTCTGGTTAAAATCATCTTGAGCTGAAAATGATGATATGCGGCTAGGAGTATCTCATTCAGACTTGGTTATAATTTTTCTTTTTAAATATGCAGAGGATACATGGCTCCTGAGTATGCATTGTGGGGTTACTTGACGCACAAAGCAGATGTTTATAGCTTCGGAATTGTGGCTTTGGAAATTGTCAGTGGGAGGCATAATGCAAGTTATGGGCCAAACAACAATTTTGCTTGTCTTCTAGATTGGGTAATTCTTTAAGTTATTCTTCTTCCGACATTTTCTTTCTGTAATTGTAACGTTGGCACACTTGCATATTCTGACCTGTGCCTGTGCTTTCAAAACAATCATTGGCAAGTTGGTGCTGTACATGGGTTGAAATGCTCAAGACTTAGTACACAAATGGTCTAAACTGTTCATATTACTGTCACGTTTCAGTTCCAGAAACCGCAAGATTTCGATTTATGCATTGACCCGAGTTCTTTTTTGTGTTGTCAACATATGTATTCTTTCATCTCTGTATTATAGAATTTCATCTGTTCATCTCAGGCCTGTCACTTGCAACCAAGTGGAAACTATCTGGAGCTAGTGGATGAAAATCTGGGGTCCGAGTTCAACAAGAAAGAAGCAGAAAGGATGATTAAAGTAGCGCTCTTATGCACCAATGGTTCTCCTTCATTAAGACCGACCATGTCTGAAGCAGTAAGCATGCTCGAAGGAACAGCCATTATTCCAGAGATAATCCCCGAGGCAAGAACTTACGGTGATGATTTGAGGTTCAAAGCTATAAGAGATCATCATAAAGAGATGCGACGTCAGAGTCCAGAAGGAAGTCAGGTCCAATTTTCGACATCCATTCAATCTTGGGAAGGCGCTTCCTCAGGAACTGCCAATGATCTATACGATATTGATAGTGAATCATTTCCAAGGTTCAAAGCCATGGGGGACGGTGAAATACAAATGGGACACCATAATTCGGAAGTAAGGCTGCCCCGGGTTTCATCATCATCTGTTCCATCGGGCATGGTTTCTTCTGCACAGGATCTGAATGGCATTCGTAAGAATTCGTCTATGTAAATACACAGGAGGTTTTGATCTCTATATATTGATGTTCAAGAGGTTCTTTATCTTCATTTTTCTGATTAATTTATTTTAGGTTTTCTTGTATTTTGACTACCAATAACTTGTACATTGACTCTTGTACATAATTTGAGTAATTTTATGCTTTAGATGATGAAACCATGAACTCTCATAGAGAAAAGTCATGTTCAGGTTTTTGTGTCAATTTAATGTATTTTTTTTTTCCCTTGTTTTGGATTTGTAAGAGAGTTGAGAAACCAGAAAAGGTAGTTTGATGGATATTAGATAGTAGATATATAGAATGTGTTTTGATGTGAATGGGGACCAAGAAATGAGAATGAAAATGTAGTTTTTAAAAGTTGGCCCAATGGATTTAAAGCAGTTTATATTAAGCAAACATTATTACAAATATTATAAAGGGATAATTGCATATGACCTCCCAAAACTTTAAAGGCTTGGCAGATGACCCCTCTCAACTTTTTCCGTTAGCACATGACCCCCCAAACTTGCAAAAACACTATTTGTCCGTTAAAATTTCAAGTTTGGTGTAAAATGACTAA
>JAYMTK010001004.1:0-18153 GCA_036897405.1 Pelargonium myrrhifolium
CAGTTGACTGATATAAAGTTATATCAGTTGTAACTTAACAAAGTCAATGAGGTGATGACACCTCATTTAAAATCACTTATACACACCCAAGTGAATTTGTGGGAGTGGAGCGACCCGTTCGGATTCATGATTTTAAATGAGGTGTCTTCACCTTATTAGTTTAACTGATATACATTTTACCCATTTAATAATATGTTGCCTTCGTTTTAATGTTATTTCACAAGTAATCGTTTAAAGATCGGCAATTGTTGAAAATCGTCGGTAAGTCTTCCTTTCACTTTTACTAAGACGAAAGAAAGAAAAAAAAAAATGAAGTCGGAGTTGGAAATAACGATACCCACATGGTGTCAAATTCGGGTAATTTCAAGAAACAAGTGATAATGAACTCTTTTTTTTCGGAACTCAATGGTTATGAACTTAGATATTACAAGTTTCACCATTCTTTACTTCGAGCCAGGAATAAAATTTTATAATGGCGAGGGGATAGCGAATGGCCAGGGTTCCGAGAAAAAAGAGATGTTGATCCAAGGTGGAATGACGTGAGTAACTCATGTCAAAGAGTTAGGTCTCTATTTGGACAAGAAATTTCTTATCTGAGTTGGCTCTTGGTGTACGTAGAAACTATAGGTCTGTTTAAGGGTTTTTCTTATTTCGATTGTGCTATTTGTATATCTTTTTGGTTACCTTCAGCCAAGATCTAGGCCCATGGATCTTAGGCCATTTTCATGTGGTCGATAGACATAATATCGTGCACGATCAACAAACATTAAGACATAAAGTTAAAACACAACTAGTCATATTTAACTTGATGAAAAATAAATTTACACGATCATGAACTAATTTGAAAATCTGAATACACACACATACATAGTAGTATACCGTTACCATGACGACTCAAATCCAACATCTCATAGAAAATTCAAAGTGCTTAAACATTTTGGCCCAACAAGACTTGTTGTCTTTTAAGTTAGAGTTGACAATTTAAATCTGAATTCACATATACCTGAAACTCAGCTCATACTTTTGCGGGTTCAAATTGCACAAAATCATAAATCCAATTCATATTTGAGTCGGATTAGGTCTTTACGATCAAAAACCTAAACAAACTTAGACCTGAATTCGATCTGAAACCTGAATTGAATGCTCTAACCTTAACCCTTATTGAAAATGGGCATTGTATTTGTGGTTGCTTCAAATGCTAATATATTAGATTGAAAATCTTTCTTCAACTTTCTTTTTCCTATTTGGGTTTTTCTAGCAAACCCCAAAAATTAAATATGTGGGGTCAAGTCTCATCTTCTAGAGATACCTTCCTTCATTTCATGTGTCTCTATCTCCCAATTGGCATTAAAAGTTAGCAACCAACAATATCTTGTGATAGATTGTTCCATGACTTTCTAGCCAAATACATTGTCCTCACCTCCTCTACTTTTGCACTATATATACTAACACCCAAATACATCTTTTTCAAAAAACCCTAATTTTGAAATTTGGGCATTTGGGTTTTCGGACACCGAGCAGCAGACAGTTTCCGTCTAACGCGACAAAAACGTGACTGGACAGTTTCTGAATTCTCCGCTAACCAGATAATCAGATGGGTATGAGGGTATCAGATACTCTTGCTTCAAATTGGTACTGGGTTTGGGCGGGGATAATATTGTTCCTCAAGTTCGTACACGTTACTGGGTTTGTTCAGATTCCGCTACTAGAGATAACCTTATTCTCTTCTCTCACTCTCTTTTTTCTCTCTGGGGCCCTTACTTGGATTCTCATATTTGGTGCTCTTGTCATGGATGCTACAAAACTAATAGTTCAAAAAGTTTCGAATCATGTTCACTTGGAACCTTGTAGAGGAGGAATATGTTGGCATGGTTTTAATTATTCCAACATTATTTGCAATGACGACTACTTGAAAGAGTCCATGAGAGTTGGAGACAATCCTACTTTGTAATAAACAAATGTCCTATGCATTGTGTTGTATTGTATTCAGTTCTTATATATTCCTATAGTTTCTTGTTTGTCCTGAAATAAATGGGATGCTAAATGAAAAATTCTATATGTTTCCATTTAAGTAAATAGTGTTGCGACAATTTATGTAACCTAATTTTTTTTTTTTTGTTTTATTTAGAAATGAATATAAACAATATATACGACCACCCTCCATGAATTATTTGTGCGGAGAATCGGGTTATAAGACATAATGTACACTCGACGCATTTTGATTTAGACAAATCATATATAAAATATTTGATTTGCGGTATCATATTAGTTGCCCGTTTTGTATAAACTCAAAATAATGTGGAATGCCAAAATGAGTGTCTATTTTATTTCATCTTATGTATACTAATTATTAACAATATTTTTAATATTACATCAATTAGAACTCTCAAGTGCATTATAACAATAGGAGTTTATAAAACTATAAATAGGAAAACTCAATCTTAACTAACGTGTTATTAATTTTACTATTAGAAGACTCAAAGAATACAAATACGTTAAAATTTGTTGCTTTTGTGATCCTACATGTTTCGAGTTCGAGATAGTAGACACTCAATATGATAACCGTACACCAATTAGACCTAACAATTTGAATTTTAAGTTATATTATATTTGAGTTTAAAATGCTTAATACAAACTCAAACCGTCAGAAGTACGCACGTTTGCATGTCATGATCCTCAATTTCTTAAGGCAAACTTAATCTAACAAAAAATATTGCTAGTAGCATGCATTTTTTGTGACTCTAACTTATAAAAACACATATTTAATTTAAATTGTCGCGAATAATTTGAGTCCAAATTGACAATTTTACACTAGATAGTTTACCTTAAAAAAAAAAAACTCATTGTGATGAATTGATCAAATAGGTCTACATTTTACATATAAAACAATTTTGATGGTCCACCAAATGTGTTTCCTAAATAGTGGGGTTATTAATGGGGTCATTTACCATGGAACCTTATTAATCAATATAGGTCCCATGACTCAATCATTTTGTTTGGTGAGGGACCTATTTGACAAATATTATTATATATAAAAAAAGCATTGATATTTATCTTTAGGGACCAATAAATGAAACTCAATCAATTAAGGTCATATTATGGCCCCTCTCAACCCCTATACAAAATCATTACTTAACCTTTTAAAAGATAAATATATTAGGTTAATTTAATGTTTTGAAAATTAGCTCAAACCTATAAACTTTACTAAAATTGAGTTAATAAATCGATATATATAATTTCAAAATGATGCAAGTTATAGCAGAGAAATAGATTGTAGTTTTCATAAAAAAATGAGTCACACACTTACGTGTTAAGAAATGGACTAAAAGTTGGTTAGCACACTCAAAACAGGCTTACGATCAAAACACGTTGCTTTCGACTATGACCTACATTTTTAGCCATTTCGAGATTTTTTTAGATATAGTTTGGATAAAAAAATTTTAGGCATTAACTATTTGTTCAATTGTTTATTTATTTATTTTAATAATTGATTAATAAAAATTATAATTCATTTTCATGTTATAGTTCGATTATTTCGTTTTAATTCCACTTTAGTATAGTCATCTTAATTCAAATTTCAACTTTACATTTGATAACAAATTGTCATTTTTACATTTCTGTAACTAAATTAAATCTAATCATCTTGCAAAAAAAAAAGGTCTTCTTGTTCTTTTCATCTTTTTCTTTTGTGAATTGGTAATTTAAAGAAAAAAAAATAGTATCTCAAAGAGATTGATGCAAGATTGTTAGATTTAATTTTGTTAATATTTATTGAGAAGAATCTTTTTCATGGAATCAAAGTCACTCCACAATATAAAAATTAAACAAACAAAAAGTTTTGGATATTTTGAACATGACAAATCCCAAGATTTGCAACGGCTAGTGCATCTATTTAAATTATAATTATTTTTATCTAATGCATTTTTTTAATATTTTTGAATTATTTTGTTTCCTTGTCTATCTATTTTGTTTGTTAAAAGAACTTGCCAATTTGGCGACCGTTGAGAGATTAAGTTAACGAAATTCACTAAAATGACAAATTTAATAAAAAAAAATTGTATAATTGACTTGTTTCTTAAGTATATAATTTTGTTTTAAACTATTTCTTTTTTTTTTGGTAGAAAAAACAACTAGTTTTAGCATTACGTGATTTTCAAGTCAACAACTAATAATTTTTTTGTAACAAAAATCAAATTGAGTACATGTTCATAAATGTAAAAAATAATATAAATTGAAGTACTAAGATAATATATTTTTAGAAAAACTAAGATAATGTTAAGCCATAAATAATAAATATTTAATGTTGAGAATGTTAAGCCATAAATTAAACTAAGGTATCTTGTTGTTGGTGTTATTATGTCTGTATCTCCAATATTCTTTATTTAATTTCTTAATTTAATAATTTAGAAAATAATCTAACCTAAACTGACAAATTTAATAGTATTTTTAGGCTTGGGAATATAATAAGTTGATGCTTAATTAATTATTTTATATTTTCTTCCTGAATTGGTTTGCAACATAGATAGTGTGACTGCAACGGTCAAATTTTATTCCAATAAATTAATATCAAATTTGTGTGTTTGGAACATGACAAAAAAGGTTTTAGAAGTGGTTGATTCCTGGTCAAGAAAGTGAAATAAAACTTTAATGGTCATGAACATTTTGATTTAATTTTGAATACAAGAATAATGTTAAGAATTTTTTTAAATTTAATTCTAAAGTTACTTCAATATATTTGACAATGAGATTAAATGAGGTTAACTCAGTCTTTTAATGTTTGAGATTCAGTAAAAAAAAACGAGAATGCAATTTGTAACAACTTTGTTGGATCGGGTGTGAATTAGAGCTTGTAGTGTATGTTGAAACGACACAAAATTAGTGTTTTCAGGTCACGCATTTTGTAATCATGGCGTGTTTGTGTTGAGCCTACATGAAATGCACATGCGATTGTTTAGTTGTGTAATAATTCAATATAAAAGTAAATTAACCTTAATTAATTATATGTCAAATGTGACAAGTATGTGTTGGTTTTATATATCGTGCAGAACGTGTTCGGTCGGATTTGTATCAATCATGCCACGTTATGTCAACACGATCTATTTAATTAACGTGTTAATCATGGCGTTTTCACGTTTTTATGCATGTAAAAACGTTCAAAACTATTATTAAACGAGTCATGTTTGTGTTGGGTGCAACATACAATCAAATTTCATCGCGACATGAACCGAACATGCACACTTAAATTGCTAATCATACAATTATTAATGACATACCACAATTTTATTGGCGTACCCGAGTCTCATATGTCAATTTAATAGTTTATATTCTCTTCTCTTTAACAATACCCTCGACAAAAATCATGTGTATCTTTTTGCCCGATCCCATACTGTTATGTATACTTAAAACTCATAACTCACATAGTTAACCTATCGAGTTTCTGATAAATTTTCAAAATCCAAAATTCGATTTGTCAACCCTAACCATTAATAATTTACATACATTATTGAGAACAAACAAAAGTCCCATTTTTTTGGATGTATCTAAATTTGTAGAGAATTTGAACAAAAATATCCATTCATTCAAAAAGTATAATTACTAATCATATGAGTAATATATAAACTTCTCAAGTTTATATAAATACAACCAACACTACTATATTCTAAAAAAAGACCAACAAAAAAAACAAAAAACATAAATGGAAAATTACTAAACCACCCTCCTAATAAAACCCACCTCCAAATCCAAAAACAAACACAGTGAGTCTCCTACCGCCCGTCCGATCATCATCAGCAAATGATCTCAGCCGTCCAAATTTCAAACCTCTCTCCTCTCTCTACAACGGTTGAAATTTTGTCACCACAATGGGGCTCCGAACCACATGCTTCCCGTCGGACCAAGAAACTGACCCGAAAACCGCACCCGACTCGTCCAAAACTAAGCTCCGACTATTCGCCGTTACCGTTACCACAAAGCTCCATTTCTTAACGGCGGGAGTGAAGATAAGCTTCGACGGCTTCACCGTCACCGTCACCCCGGTCGCCGGAGACTGAATTTTCGCGACGTACACCGAATTCGCCGGACCCACATTTGTCACCGTCCGGACGAACATTTTGGTGGCGGGTTTGCTCGAGGAGGCCGAGAAAAGAGCGGCGATGGACGGGTAATTCAGATTCTCCGGCAACGGTTTCCTCGCCGGACACTTCACCGGCGACCGGGTTATGACCTGAATTACCTTCGGCTCGTACCCAATTCCGCACAAGAAGTTGGTATAGCCCTCGTTGGTGATGTCGTAGACCAGACCCGGATCCATGGCCCGGTCGAGGCTCACAAACCCGGACCCGAAATCGTACGGCGTCGCCGGCTTTCCGGTGGCCTCGTCGGTCATCGGGAGGTTGCGATTGTCGAGCTCATTCGCGGTGGTCATCATGGCGGACCGGATCGCCGCCGGCGACCAATCCGGGTGGGCCGATTTGAGGAGCGCCGCCGCGCCGGAGACGTGGGGACAAGCCATGGAAGTTCCCGACAAGATGTTGAATTCCGTTTTCCGGCCGTCGGAGTCGAGTCCGGTGGGGCCTATGGCGTCAGTCCAGGCGGCGAGGATGTTGACTCCGGGCGCGATCAAGTCGGGTTTGAGAATCTCCGGGTCCAACCCGTTGGGTCCCCGACCCGAGAACGAGGCCACGACCGGGGCGGGTTTGATCCCGATCACGGTCCCCTTGAAGTCAATCGTGGCCGTCGGATTGGCGGTGGACGCCACGTAGGCCTTGACGTCGTCGGCTTCGTCGGAACCGACGGAGCAGGCCGGGATGAGGTGGGCGTCGCCGACGAGTCCCTCGCCGTTGGAGATCCCGTTCGCTAGAATCATCCCGACTCCTCCGGCTTTTTTCACCACCAGACCTTTCGCGACCCGGGCACTGCTCCCGCGGTCGCAAATTACAATTTTACCCTTCACCGCGGCCGGGTTGAGGGAATTCTCCATACATAGGGACTCGGAAAGAACCCCGGATTTCCCGGGATATACCAAGCGGTAAAATGTACCGTTAAGCGGAGCCCCGGAATATAAAGAGACCCCGGATAGTCTCTTTCCGTTTCCCAAAACGACATCGGCGGGGAAATTCCGGTCGATCGTGCCGGCTCCGACGGTCGTGATCCACGGGGCGAGGTTCGTCACCGACATGCCGTTGGGGCCGTCGTTGCCGGCGGAGGAGGAGACGAAGACCCCTCTCGAGGCGGCCCCGAAGGACCCGATCGCGATCGGGTCGAGGTAGTACGGGGAGGAGATCCCGTCGCCGCCGCCGATGGAGATCGAGATGACGTCGACTCCGTCGGCGACGGCGGCGTCGAACGCCGCCAAGATGTCGGAGTCGAAGCAGCCGGCGTTTTTCCAGCAGACCTTGTAGACGGCGAGCCTCGCCTTCGGAGCCACCCCCTTGGCGATCCCGGCGGCATAGCCCTCCATGCTCGCCCGGAACGAGTTCCGGCCGGCGGCGGTGGAGGCGGTGTGGGTCCCGTGTCCGTCGGCGTCGCGGGGAGACCTGAACTCCACCGTCTCGTTGATTCCGATCCCGCCGATCGGTCCTGCTCCTCTTCCAGAAGCTTCCTGACCCTTCGAGAAGAATCGAGCTCCGATGAGCTTCCGATTGCAATTCCTCGCTGTGAACTTCACTCCGGCCTCGCAAACCCCCTTCCACTTCTTCGGGATCGGGCCGAGGTTCAGATCCGAGAAGCTCCGGCGCTCCGGCCACACTCCGGTGTCGAAAACCCCAACAATCACATCGGAGCCGTAGTCGGATTCGGACCAGAGGCCTCGCTGGTTGCGGAGGCCGAGAAATTGGGGGGAGCGAGTGGTGTGGAGAAATCGGCGGCGGTCCTCGAAGACGGCGAGGACGGAGGGGTTTTGGGAGACGGAGGCGGCTTGCGCCGCCGTGAGGGAGGCGGAGAAGCCGTGGAAAACGGTGTCGTATAGGTGGAGGATATGGGTGGACTCGGCGAACTCGGAGGCGTACCAGTGGTAGTGAGTTGGGAAGATTGAGGGCTTTGACTCGGAGTCGACTCGGATGATGAAGGTTTTTAGGGTTTGGTCGGAGGAGGAGAGAGATGGGGCTGTGAAGAAGAAGAAGAAACAGAGGAGAAATTGAAGAGAAGCCATGGGAGGAGCTTGGAGAGTGGAGAGAGTGAGTGAGTGAGTGAGTGAGTGTGGTTTGTTGACAAAGATATAAGGACTATTATTATCCTTATTTACTATTTATTTATTCCTATAATGGTAATTTAACTTCTTTTTTTTGGTTGGTATTTCAGATTTCGAGTCGGATTTTTGTGGACCGGGTTATTATGAATCGACTTTGAAGAAGTTCAAGGGGAAATCGGGTTTCGAATCGGGTTTTACGTATTAAGAGTTGGAGGACTGGTTGAATTTGACCCAACAATTGATCGAGTATGCTTTTTGTCGCTCTAACTGTACAATACAGATCGAGTTTTGGGCGTATGTGAATTCATATTCAAACCGTGAAATCTAATTGTGAGCAACTTTGATTCGGGGCTGATAATTTGGAGCCAAGTTTGTGGGTACCCGACTCCCGACCTGGCCAACTTTCGAGTTAATTGTTAAGTATGTTAAGGTTTAACAATCTGACCCATTATTTGAATTGTCAGCTATACTTTGACTCCTTTAAAATGTAGCAATTCGATAGAAGGGTATCCTCTGAATTTGTTGAAGAAAAATTGAATTGTGCGCATAAATTGACTTAGAGATGCTCTTAGAATAAAATCGAAAAAAAAAATTATAATCAAACATTAAGATAACTTTAGGGTTTATTTTTTCGTTTGTAACAAATATAGACGAATTTGTTAGTTTTATATCGCAATGAACGTATTTGAGTTATTCTAACTAACCTATTTTATATATGGCATTAGTAATTTATGTGTAATTTGTGAGCAATTGACAATTATTTTATGATAAATGGATATCACTTATATAATTTGTAAGGCATCTAATTGCGTCAAATAAAAATATAAGTGATGCTACCAATAAATTATAGGTTAGATCAATAACTACCGGACTGACACATGTTACTTAGTCACCATCTCGATATTCAGAGAAGTGACACGAAGAGTCATATTGACTAGCGGTCTCAAGTCTCTAGTACTCATATTTTAGGGAAGTCAACAACGCTCATCCTCCCCAATTATATTGTCAACTCCATCCTCAACATGCTTCATTATCTTGGTCAAATTGTTCATGCATATCCTTCGAACTACGTCGTATTAGGCTTTCGAGTTCTCTCACACGTCTAAGGTTCACGATGACCCTCACGCCTCCTGGATCTTTTCGGGTTATGGATCAACAAAGAGACCGTATATCCTAACCTCTTCTATGATACTTAGTTACAAGAAGAGCCTACCGTCTTTCCTGAGTTTCTCGCACACTACAAGGTCACAAGGAGTCTTCTACCTCTTTTAGGTTGACATAATGCACTTACAAGTAAAAAGGTCACACGTCTGTAGGTTCACAATTACCCTCACGCCTCCTCAAATCTATTCGGGTTACGTGACCAACAAAGAGACCGTATTTCCTAAGCTTTTCTATCATACTTAGTTACAAGAAGAGCCTCCCATCTTCTCCAAGTTTCTCGCACACTACAAGGTCACCATGAGCCTTCTTGCTCTTTTAGGTTGACATTATGCACTTACACATACAAAGTAAATTTGTATCTCAAACAATTAGCAAATTCTATTTGTACTTAATTCATTTGTATTTATATCGAGTCAAGTTGAACATGCCTGTATATTTTATACATAAAATCTAAAATTCACCTCTTACTGTATTTTCGAGCCAGAGTCGGGTTAAACATTTTCAACCCGAGTTTGTCCATAACTAACAATAATTGTCTTTCTCCATTTTTAATGATTCGTGGGAACTATGGATATGATTTTGTCGTGTCAAGAGAACTGATAGTGATGAGTCAGCACTGTCTTCTTGTGGGACCCACAACAAAAAAGGGAACTTGGATATTTCCAAGGGTGCTTGATATACGGCGTCGTTTTATGAAGAATCAATACCGCTTCATGTGAAAACAGAGGAAAAAAAAAAGTGCTAAAGCCACGGTCCTCGAATAAATGAAATGTGGGCCGTTGTTGGGTGTGGTAGGGTCTACGGTAGTACAATAATTTGATGCTGTTCGTGAGCTTGTTAACATGAAGGTTCATTGTGGGCCGTAGGATTAAATTGGATCACATGGGTTAATGAAGCATTTAAAATGTGTGATCTGGCATAAGGGTAGAACCGTAAAAGTGTCTAGAAGTGTACAATGGGATATTTTCTTTTTACCTTTTAAAGTTAAAATGATTGCTAATGAGAAAAAAAAGTTCATTAATTAGAAATTACATGACATATTTGGATTGATTTGTTTGATTTTCTAATAAACAAATTTGATTAGATTGTTGAGTAGTATGAGATGATATGCCATGTTTAACGAGTTGAACTGACTAAAATGAAATTAACACGTGTATTCAAAATATTTTTTTATACGAGTAGGTCAAATAAGAGCAAGTCAATCAAATGCATCATAAGTAAGTCATTGCTTTGAAGACTACGACATAATTGCAATGTTGGAATCCACCTGTAAGACCTGAGGCGGGACCTCTTGTCGGTTGCTGAAGCGCTGGAGCCTATTTTGCCATTAACATAAGACTTATGCTTCATGCCCCCTCGAGCTCATGTCCCAACAGTCCCATATCGTCGAGGTAGTAGCACACAAGAACAAAGTCTTTTGAGGACGGAGTCATCTAAAGTTGGTCACACGCGTCTCAAGTGTGAACCAAGTATGCCATTTGGACATCACACAAAGATGGTAGGTGATCTTAGGAGGTCAAATATCCTTCCACCATGCTCTGGATGTAAGTGTAGGATCTAAAACCCGACTGGTTAATAGAGGGGAAAGCTACAAACCAACTATGAGTCTCACATCTTCAGCGACCAATCACAAGACAATATATTTTATCTTTAGTTTGTAAGTTTAAATATCATATCTCTTGAAGGATAGATGCATCAACACACATTTACTAATTTTCACCTAATTGCTCTTTATCTTTCAGAACCCATGACCTGACTCAATGATCTATGAAGAATAAAAATCCAGACTTATATTATTCGATATTTGTTTCAATAAGTCGATTATATTATAATCGAACATAACATAACAATACAATTTAATTTATTTATATATGCATATAAAACTACACCCAAAAAAACTTCTAAAGGAGAAAAAAAAATGAAAAGAATGTGTTTGAAAAAAAAATATGATTGTACAAAATCCAATATCTTATTGGGAACAAATATCACTCAAAGAATGTGTTTTGATCAAAATTTAACTAAACCAACAAAGATAAAACACACATATATCATTTTTAGCTACAAAATTTTAGCTCCTAACTTACCACCAAGAGCTTGATTTTCAAAATTTGCATGTGTAGAATACACTCATACAATTTTTACACATGCATGTTAAATGAGAGATACACCTAACTACTATAGTTGATTTGTGCCAACCTTCATGCAATTCTTAATTGTAATTCAAATACTTAGTTTTAGGCTTAATGTCCATGCAAGTTTCCGTATTATCAAAAACTTATCAATAAAATTTGCAGACTAATTATTAACTGTAGCAGTCTCCATACAATAAGAAAATATGTCGTATAGATCCAACCGTTCGATAAAGTTAACGGTTCGAGTGACGTGGGCACTGAGTAATGAATTTAAAAAATAATAAACTAAGAAAAAAATTATATTTTAGAAAATAATTATTAATAATTTATAAAAGAAGGAAAAAAACTAATTTTAGAATATGAATTTACGTGTATAAACTCAGCTAGTTGATGCATCATATTTCATTAATTGATACGCCATTATGTATAATAGCTAGGACACATAACAATACTCTTCAATAGAGGTCACAATTTGTGTCCACGAATCGAGAGTTTAGTATTAAGTGAGTCCACTTGAACCTAGGTAGTTTATTAAACATGTTGACTTACGTACATACATGAACACGACTTTTTATGAGCGGGTTAACATGACATGAAACGACTAACACATTCAAATAGTTGGGTTCAAGTTCACATATCTCGACTCGACGTGATTAAACAAATAAACCTATAATGAGACAACACAACATGATATATTTGACAAATTTAATTTAAATGAGTTTTCGGGGAGATACATGTCTTAGTTTCAGACTCGAGCAACGCATATAAAAGTTGGCCAAACAATGGACCATTTCCTCATACAAATCCCATTGCAAAGGCGTTCACTAAATAAGCACACAACAGATACCATTACGTACAAACCAGAAAGATTCGTCATGAATGACATAAACAAAAACGCTTTCAAAAAAAGGTTGCATACACCGGAAAACTAAAAACCTAAAGTATTGGTCTTATTGAAAAATGGATCCAATTAAGTCGTTAGAGGAACTTCTCTCAGTTTAAGACTCCAACAACACATATCAAAATTGGCCAAACAATGGACCATTTCATCATAGCAATCCCATTGCGAAGTCGTCCACTAAATAAGCACACAACATATAGCGTTACACACAAACCAGAAAGATTCGCCACAAATGACCTAAAAAGAAACTCTCTCATACAAATAGGTTACATATACACTGAAGAACTAAAAACCTAAAGTATTGATCTTATTGAAAAAATGGATCCAACTAAGTCGCTAGAGGAACTTCGGTTAAAAAAGATCTTGCTTCGTTGGTTCAGATTCGAAGGGCAGGAGAACGGGAGTTCACATGACCCCAGTGAATATTGTAGGAGAAAAATTGAGTAATATTTTACATTATTATGTTTATTCTTCAAAACGTAGGTCATAACTCATGAAGGTGACGCGTTGGTAAACACAGACTGCGTAAGTAGGAAGAGGTATCAATTTCGATCCCCACTCAACACTTATAAGAAGATGTGAAATCCTTAACATGTCAACCACCAAAACGCGAATTCGCTCGAAAACTCATGGCTTAGACAAAAGAATACGTAGACAGTTACATTACATCCAAATTTGTTTAAACTCGTGTTATGTTTGTGTCGGTCCAATCCATTCAAAAATAAGTACCAGTAGTACTCACTGCTCAACACTTCTCCGGATACTGTGGCCTAACGGTCAAAAGGGACAAAAAGCAAGTACTGTACCATAACTCAAGTTGTTGCACACGCGCACAGCGCGCGCGTGAACCGGCAATTTCTCGCAGCCATGACCACAGCGACACTGTACAGACAGACAGAGGTAAATGTATTCGGTGACAAAAGATCCAACGGCTCAGATTAGGCGCAAGAAACGTGCCGTGATCATTGACTGAACCGCCGATGCGCGATTCATCGGAATGGACGGTGGAGATGAGAGGCCCGTGCTAGTGGATTGTCGCGTGGCGGACATGTGATCATTTTCGGTTCAGACTGGTGGTCCAATGGTCAATTGTTGGGACCCACAGCTGCCGAGTTGGGAATTGGGAATTGACTCGGGCTCGGTCAGAGAGCTGACACGCAACGAGTCGCGCGATTGGTGGCGCTAACTCGGACTTCAATTATAGTCATAGGATAATTGTAAATTCTAAATATCTTCTTCACTTTTTTTCTTTTTCTTCAAAATTCTTAAATGCACTGTCCGACAGGAAATAGCGGTTTTCTCGTTGGTGATGAGCTCTTATCATTATTAAAATTTATGATATCGTTATTTTTATAGGTCTTTATAGACAATGGCGACGTTAATTTTCAGAGATCGGTCAATGAGTCGGCAGGACAGAAACCGGAAAGGATGGAGCGATTTGTTCAGGCAGTATGTCTCGAGTTCGGACAGATTCATCAGAGTTGTGAAGAGGACTTGATAGAGGAAACTCAGAGGCTTGACAATATGGACATGGACGCGTTTTCGCTGGAAGAGGTAACCCATTTAGAGGATTAGGGGACCAAGGTATCGAACTTGATGAACCAGGTCCGCAATGGCCAATGAGTAGTCTCATTTTATTTTTGGAGCTTCTGTAGGATGAAAGTGCACGGGGAGGCTCAGCTTCTACTCAAGGATGGGTGAGAGCAGGTTTTCGATTGTACAAGCCAGATTGACGAGGAGGTTATAGCTAGGACCTTTGGTATGCTCTTTGGTGGTTGTCAGGTTAAAACATGTGGGTGAATTTACACGACATGAATTGAACATTTAAGTAAATAGATTTTATTTGCCATATTTTACTTATATTGGTAATTTTAAACACGATTTGTTGCGAGTTTTATCCTTAAATAAGTAAGATAATGATTGAGTACATAATCCATTTATGTTTTGTCAAAAATAAATGCTTATTACGTGCACAACACAGTTACATAAACATATTAAATCAATAGGCACATACACCATTTAACGTTATAATTCACGTTGTATTCGTTTCAAGTCCCCAACCCTATAAATTTATGGGAACAAAATTCTATGCTAAGTCTAAATTCGATAATTTATCTTAATCCAAACAATTTTTCGCTCAAACAGCTTGCTCTCTTTGTTGACACTGAACTTATATAATAAACTTTAACAAATTGTTATTATAATTTTCCAATCTTAAACCAAAAAATTATCATTAATGGAATAAAATAACTCTTTTAATTAAAATATGTAAAAGCTCTCTTCCAAATCAGCCCACATAGCTTTAGTACAATGTCTTATGGCATAACACTTGCAAAACTTCCATTTGGATCTGCAAAATATATTGTTTCTACTTTATTTTCTTTTTCTCCTTTAATGGGATAAAATATTTGTTCTCTATCTTTTGATAAAGTTAAAGAAAAGAAAATGTGAATTAACTTCATGATTTAAGACATACTCTTCTTAACAATAGGTCTCTGAGTCAAATAAGCATAAATTATTAAAAAAAATGGAAGAGAGAGGAAAATCATTTTTTTTATTAGAGTTGATAATTTAAATCAAAATCTGTTGTGGCACCCAAAATTCGATTTGCATTTTGCAGCTTCATGTATCATAAGTAGGTACTACAAATTTTCAGGTCGGATTTACAATGAAAAAACATGAAACGGTTTGGCAACCCACGCATTTTTTGTATAGATAAAACCTTCGATCTGAATTTTTTGCTCGGTCGAAACCCGGATTTTCAGTCCTACCATCTATAGTGTAGGTCGGTTCATTAAACTTTTAGTTCTGTTCCAGACTAAAAGCATCTCCAATGGAAGATGTTAAGAGAGGCTTTAAGAGGCTCAACATCTTTTGAAGATGTGCTGAACATTGGAATAGTAGGTGCTAAAGAAGAGATGATAAGCTTAACACCCAATGTTAAGCTTTGTTTGTCCCATATTCTCTCTCTAATTAACATTTATTAAATGAGCGCTAAACACTAGAATAAAAACTGCTAAAGGGGTGTTAACCACCGAATAAAGAGGTCACACACTCTCTTATCTTTATAGCGCACAAAAAAAATGTTAAGCACGGAAGATAGTAATAAAATATAAAACAAAACAATACAAATCCAACTTTGGTTACAAATGAATTCACAATGGGCCAGGGTAAGCCCAAACCTTCATGAATAGGGCTTAGGTTATTTTGGTTGAGTATAGATGGGCCCGGCCCAATAAAAGATTGCTTACAATAGAATAATACAGGACAGAGCTGACAAAACAGGTTTCGGATTGGATTAGTTGAAAATACTTTGAATTGGGTCGGTTTTTGTTGGGTCAGTCTAAGTGTTGAGTGCATGTATGTTCGGGTTCAAATTGCCCGCTCTATTTTACATATGATCTCAATTTCTCAATAATTTAGGCATGGGTCATGGTACAATATGTAGATGGACCTTTGACTAGTGGTTTTTTTTTTTTTTTTTTTTTTTTTTTTTTTTTTATAATGATTTTGGGGGGAATCATATGTTTGGTGGTTGGGACAAAGCAAAGGTTCATTGCATTGCAAGAAGAAGCTAACCAAAAGCTATAAATTTATGTGTTTTTGCCTTTTCTTTTCCATGAATGAAGAAGAAATTGATCATTTTGATAATTGGCCTATAATCATAATATTGGTAAATGAAATTTTCATATTAAAAGGTAAAAAAATAGCACATCATTATTGGTACAAAATAGAGATCATTAAATCTCAAATCCTATTTTTTCCTCAATTTCATAGGATCCTTTG
Organism: Pelargonium myrrhifolium; assembly: GCA_036897405.1. Classification (NCBI taxonomy): domain Eukaryota; kingdom Viridiplantae; phylum Streptophyta; class Magnoliopsida; order Geraniales; family Geraniaceae; genus Pelargonium; species Pelargonium myrrhifolium. Next base: position 16,172 of record JAYMTK010001004.1, read on the forward strand.
AAGTGGTTCATTGATAATTACAATACATATATAGTCTCTTTAATTAAACTTTAATATTAGTTTTATCTCATTAATAGTTCTTCGTAATGAAAGTAACTTTGTATCTATTTTTTTCTAGTAACATTGATTTTTCATAAATGTAGCTTAAAAGAAGAATAACAAAAATACTCTCGAGATCTTTTTCACCGACGAAACTCATCGAACATTCAAGTTAGAAAACATTAGTTTTATAGTGTAATTTTGCGTGTAGTCGTATGAGATAAAGATTTTTACCCATATATTTTACTTATTTGGATAGAGATGTTTTATAGGAGGTTAAAAACACGAATGAGGTAGCGCGAGTCATCTCATAGGGATCGCTAGGTAAAATAACACGTCCTTTTGTGAGTCGGTTAGGGTTTCTATAGGGATGCACTATGTCCAAAGTTTTAGTACTAGTTGATAGGCAATGTGGCTTTTGTTTGTACCGAGATTCTTTTGTTCGTATAAGATATGTCATGTCTATCCTAAAAAATACCCACTGGTCAATTTTTATTCTTCAGCCACATTTATGTGTATTGGGCCTTTGAGAGAGTAATTTTCAGTTTAGATATCTGGACTTTTAAATTTTTATGGATGATCAAATACGAATATATGTTTTTTTTTATATCAACTAGGATTAAAAAATCACGTAATTTTATTTTGAATGCGTGAAGCACTCCGCCTAAGGAGTACAATCGCAAGACTGAAACTCAAAGAAAATGACGGGGGCCCGCATAAGCGGTGGAGCACGTGGTTTAATTCGATACAGCGCGAATGATCTTACCAGCTTTTGAATGCGAAAGTTATCGTAGGCAAGGTAGTAATGAGAATGCCAGATAGAGGAACGCCTTTGAATAAGGAATCCTCGCGACTAGCTAGGAGGCGACATAATAGTTTCTTTTAACACATCTATAAATTAATAAAATAATAGAATAAAGGTATGATACTCATTCCTAATTAATTATTAGATAAATTAATTACTTGGGATCATTTTTAACTTAAAAATAATAAATAAAAAACTCAAATCTAAATTTTGGTGATGAAGTTGAGATGTCTAGTTTTGATGGTTCTCTTTTTTAGGTCCCAAGCTCAACTCAAAAATATATCCCAATTCCCAATTAGTGATATTTTCACTTTCACCCACCAAACTTTTTTCTGGTGCCATCAATGACCCATCAAAAGTATCTATAAAGTAACCAAAAAAAAAAATAATAATTAAAATTCACTTTTCCTTACCATTTTCATCATGAAAAAGTGACATTTTGTGGTTAAAATTTGGGCTCATAAAGGGACAAATTAAAATTTATTACAAAGTACTTTAATTAATATTTCTAGTACAAATTAGAAGGTTAACTTAAATTAGTGCCCAAGGGACCTAATTGAGAAAAAAGATAAAAGTAATGACATGACACCAATAATAAAGCAGATATGGTTTGGACTTTTGGGGTTATTGAAAAACACAATAAGAAAAAAAGTAAAATTATAATATTGCCACAACATTTTCATTAATTTAATTAAAGACCACTTTATTTATTTTCTTATTCTAATTGGCCCTTTCAGTGATCACATCCATTCCCATTTCTGTTGGATCTGTTGCTTGCACCTCATAGTGCACTCCATCAAGAGCTCTCCTCAATCCAGCCTTTGATGTTGCATATAATATTTTTGCCCTAATTTTTGAGTCCGACGGGGACCTGAAAATTCGATCAACTTTAGTTCAAGAGTAGAAAAAGTAAAGTGAAAATGTACTCGCGACTTTCGTCGGTTTCCATACTAAATATTGACACATCGACATCGTTAGTGAGTTACTGACACATCAACCGAAACTACAAGTCTTCAATCTATTATTAATTTAATAATTAACGAATATCATTGGACGAATTTCTTATAAAAAGATACTACCTCCGTTTCAAAATAAGTGTCGTTTTATAGTCCAATTTTTGTTTCAAAATAAATGTCAC
>JAYMTK010001005.1:0-18151 GCA_036897405.1 Pelargonium myrrhifolium
GACAAACAAGCATGCATTTTCAATGGTTGCTATAGTCACTTTTGTGTATTTCAATTTATGTTTCATTTGCCTCATTTTTCATTACCTATATTAGTGTCACATGAAGAAAAAAAAATGTAGAGAAACTGAAGAAAACTACAAGTTCCCCGTTTTCATCCTACATAATGCAAGAATGGTGATGTGCTATGTAGCTTAACAATTGTGGATAGAATTTGGGACATGATTTCTCAATTATTTTTTCTTTTTTGTTTGTAATCTATACACAAAGATTGTTCAATTGATACATTAAATTTATAAATAGAATATTATTACTTTATCATTAGCAGTCTTTGTTATTTTGTAACTCAAATCAAATTGATAATATATTTTTATTATAAGTTTTTAACTTCCGTGCAACGCACGGGATGAATACTAGTATATAGTTACAGTTGCTACTAAATGTTACTGGTCCTGAACTAGTCTAAAATTATTCCATCTTAGAGCTCAAGCTTCACTACCACTACCAGGACTCACAAGGGCAGTAACTAAAACTCGAACAAAGTCCAACAATTCTTTCTTCTTTCCAGGCTAAAACCCAATCAAGAGATCCAGATTCAAGACCATTTAATTTCCCGTATAAACCCATAAATTTTATAGAAAATTTGGAATTAAACTACACACAATATGTTAATAACATATCAATCAACATAAAGTACTCATTTCTACTTGTAAATTAGAACAACTGAACAACATACTTATTTCACTTCACAAATGGCACTCCCGATGGAACACGCCTTGCATACTCCTCGTACTGTGATCCAAAGAACTGCCTCAAGAAATATTCTTCATAAGGTATTCTTTCTGCAAAAAAGCGCCAAACAACTATCGCAAAAGCAATCGTTGATATGGGATTGCATAGCATTATCTGAGTGCCCACCGACCAGATGAGAAAACCAGTGTATCCTGGATGTCGTACGAAGCTATAGATACCGTTAGTAATCAGTTTGTGATGATCCTCATGGTAGACCTTGATTAGATGTGTGAAGGCTTGACCTGCGGTCAGAATTGCCATCTTCCGTATTATTTCACCTATAACAACCATCGCAAGTCCCACATTGCTTATCCACCAGTGTTCCTTCAACCCGGGAAAGAACATAACTTCAAGGACGTACTCCAGCAATGATAATACCATTGCTAGAAGATAGTTTTTACTGATAAGAAGAGACCTAAGAGACGCACTTGATCTACCGTGAATAGCCATTACCAGAACATACTCGGAACTGTGAAAGAAGAACACTGCAAACATCATCTGAGATAGCTGTCTGTAGGCCGTGTAGCTGAAGATGTCCATCATCATTGTCGAGTGAAGAAAAATAAGTTTTGACTCTTATGGGACCTCCAATTAACCCGACTCAATGTGAGAATAGAACTTCTCAAAGAGACCTGAGAACGATCAAGAGCTACCCAATGCTCTAGTACAGACAGCTAAGCATGTACATCAACCCAACACTTTGAGAGTGACTTCTTTTGCAAGAGACGGAACAAAAGGTTTGAGGTGTAGGCACTTGCAAAAAGATTGGCAGGTTCCTGCAAAGAGAGTTTTAGAAGTCCAAACATTATTAGCAACCAAGCACAGTGATTAATGAAATTTATACTAAAGGAAATGCACGGTGTATCTATCTAATTAATCAGTGATGGTTGTACTATCAAGAGAGCCATTGATTTTTAAAATGTAGAAACACAAGCAAAGCAGATAATAATGTCTGAGCAATAATAAAAACAAATTGCTTTTGCTGTATAGAATAAGTTGCAAGTATTTTCCCAAGTGAGGTGTGTTTGAGGATATATATATAACACTAACTAACTAACTAATTTGCCCCTCAAAATGGAAAACAGGAAACTTATTCTAGGATGGAGAGAGTATCACTATGTAAGCCTTCTGAATTGTAGTAATATTTACTACGCATACAGTACTTGTAAATATTCTACTAACTTATTATAGAGATTCTATGTTAATTCATGCATAACTAAGATCTACCCATTAAATCGTGGCCATCGAAAATTCTAACTTAGTTTGACGGTACGGTTAATCCTCTCTTCAGGCAGCAAAAGTTGTCCTCTTGCTTCCATCTTCAAATGCTGGTTTGTTCCAATCCATTGCTCCATCAACCCATACCTAATAACCAGCCAAATCAAGTGTGAGAGATACAACTGCCATGGCTACCCATCTCCCAAATTCGCAAATCTCTCTTCGCCTCCTCCATTGACATAATTAAGCTCCAACTCCTTCAAGATCCTCCTCATCGGCACCAACTCCTCCATTGAAGTGTCCATCGTCCTTGACCGATTCCATAACCATCTCCTTACAATTAAGGTTTGTGCCATGAAAGGTCCTCTACAAATTTAAGCAAATCCTCTACTCAATTTTTGGCACTCCCACTGGAGCTGGGCATGTGATTTTGGAATTGAGACTGTGTATGTGTACAAACAATGTATCATCAGGGTGTTCTTTAAAATTTATCGTGAAATTTGATTATGGTTGCATTAAGGGAGTCCATAAACAAAAATGGTTGTCTATTTCATAATTCTCACTCCACAATTGCATATTTTGATCCAGGTAATTAAGTGTAACAAAAACTTGAGCTTGTTTTATCATATCAATATGTGTTCTTCATCTTTCTTTTTCTAATTGAGCTGTAAAAAAATTGGAACAGTGAAAACAACAAAATATTTTCCGATCCACTGTACTTTGTATTTTCCTCAATATTTAATACTTCTGCAAATATATGAAATGATAAAAGTCTATGTTTACTGTACTACTAAATCAGAAGCTAAGCTCGTACTTTTTCTGAGCCAACAAAAAAAAATACTCCAATTTCTTGGCTGGTAATCTGTATGCTTACCTGGTTGATCTCTCGATGACGATAGAGGCGTGATTGGCCCTGAGTTTCTGCGGCCACAACGGCGACGCCGAGGAGGTTGATTCGCGGTGGAGAGGACCGCCGGTCGGAGGTTCAGTTGCCGGAGATGGAAGGATGGGCTATGGTGGATGACGAGTTCTCCGATCTATCGCTCTTCCTGTAGCTCTCTGTATTTTCTCTTTCGATTTTTTGGTTTCTTTTCGAAGACGAAGACCCAAGCCCTATTTTTCACAAACCCGATCGATATTGGGCCCAACCTTTTGACCCGATTCGAATAGGGCTATAGGAGTGCGGTCCGGTTTTTTTAACCCATTTTAACTTAAAATCTCACTTCACCCGACTCGCAGAAGTTGAACATTTTGTGCACGCATAGAAAGAAAAAAAAAACCACTAAGTTCGGATTCTATATTTAATTATCAAAATATAGACTTTACTAATCAAATTTCGAAACAAAAAATATGATGAATGTTAGTAGAAGACTCTGGAATTGATTATCAATTCATTTATTCGAACTTGATATGGAAGTAGAGGAGATAGTTGCATAATAGTCACTTTATTTGTTGGACATTTAACATAACAAACTTCTTACTAGCAAAATTGTGTGAGTGTTTCTTAATGTTACAAACAATAAGAGCAGAGATACTATCATCCATCACGTCGACATGGATTACAAAAATCACTTAGAGAGCATCCATCTCGACAACCAACTTATTTCACCCTCTCTCGTTCCTAATCTAAGAGAAACCTTTTTGAATAGACATTGCCTCCACCATTCTCGGGGCAGACGAATATGCACGAGAAAATTGATCACCTCCAAAGTTTCTCCCAATCGCATCTCATATCACCCGCCATCTTTTAAAACGACTCACTTACGAAAAACAATTCAACCAACCTACAAATGGTTTGACCCAATTTCATCTTTCCTCAAAAGTCCAAAGCACTAGGACCAGTTGGTTTCAAACCTCCCAACTTGGCGCCCTGGTGTTGCCGATGCATAAACTCAGTTTTAGTCACCACCTTTTTTGGATTGAAGAGACAATTCCGCTATACTAGCTCATTACAAGCTTTCCAAACCCCTCATCTTACATAAAGAGATTTTACAAACAATTTGGAAATTGCAGGTTAATTCAATTTGTTGGTCCTATTCAATTTTACCATTGTAAAGAAAATACTAGAGACACGCCATTTTTTGCAACTCGAATTCCCACCAAATGTATAAATGAATTCATCTTGTTAAATTTTGCACAAATATACATAGACTTTTAATTTTGTTTAATTAAAACAATTGTCTCACCGATGTTGATGTGATGTCATGCAACTAGTTAGATGGAATTTTTGTTGACTTGAAGAATGACACACCAATTTTGTTGACGTGGTTGATAACATGTCTCGACTTTTTTGTTGATTGACAATTTTTTATTTTATTGGGTCAAAAATTGTAATTGAGTGAGTCAACCTTGATAAACAAAGTCATTGCTCGACCACTAATGAAGTTAAGAAATAATAACATTGTTTTTTTTCTAAAATATTATCGTTTCCAACAAAAATCACATATTTGAAGATTCTAAATAAATAAACAAATCCATCTCGACTATACACCTGAATTGTCATCTCCACATCATACATATTATAGGGTCAAAATTTAAATATATTGTTCACACTTGACATAAAAAAGGGGCTTTTTTATAAATAAAATAAAATAAAAATGGGCCAATAATGTAATAATAGCGAAAAGTAGTCCCTTTTACACAAAAGACGCCATTATTAAAGCACACCCTATATTTCCGTTTCCGTCCTCTCTCTCTCTCTCTCTCTCTCTCTCTCCTCTTTTGTATACTGAAACTGAAACTACACAGAAAGTAGAGAGAGAAACAACACAACGAACTCCATATCTATGCTTCTCGAGAGCTCTTCAACTCGTTAACTCAGCTCGACTCGTTCTTGACTCGTCTCCTCCAAACCCGAATCCATGGCCAATAACCCACCAGACGCCCCAAACGATGACTTCTTCGAGCAAATTCTCGGCCTCCCCAACTTCGCTTCACCGGACCCCGACGGCGGTTTGTCAGGCGCGGCCGCCTCCAATCCTATGATGCTCCAGCTCAGCTCCGGCGCCGGGCACCTCCCGTCCCTCGGCGCCGGTGGTGGAGGCTTTCACGGCTCTGTTTTTCCCCTAGGGTTGAGCTTGGAGCAGGGGAAGGGAGGGTTTTATAAGCCGGAGGAGGCGTCGGGAAGCGGCAAGCGGTTCCTGGATGACGTCGACGGTCGAGCTTCTTCTGTGAAAAATGTAAGTCCGTTTTTGGTTTCGGATGAGAAAATTTGATTATTCTTTAGGTTTGTCTTGAATGTTTGGTTGGTAAGTGGAGGAAATGAATTTTCTGATCGTCTGCTTCGATTATACAGAAATTAGCCCTGTGGAGTTGTTTTTTCTTCTCCGTTACTCTGCATTTTAGGTGTTTTAAGGCCTATTTTCTTTCCTTGGATTTTCTCGGCAGCCAAACAGAGCATACGCCTTCAAGTTTATTGTTAGATGTTGATAGAGATTAAATTTGACTTTTTACTTGTGCATTATTGATATCTTTTAGGACATGCTGATGTAAGGGAACAGATAGGGATAAAACTTTTGAGTTGGCTATGGTGATTTGCCTGATAGCTAAGTAGAATAGATTAAAAAAGGCTCGTAGTAACAAAAAAATTTCGTTGGTCTTGGTGAAAATTACCCAGTTTTAATTCACTTTGAACCAACCAGCCGGAGACATGGAATTGTATATAACTGAAAATTACCCAGTTTTAATTCTCTTGTATAATTTGACAGCCTAGTTTCGGCGCTCTGATTTGGTTAAGATTAGTAAAAATAAGAACTTGATAAATGGAATACAGCTCAATCAACTCTGACTATAATTCCTGGTTTTGTGAAGAAAGGGGATTGTAAATTTTGGTGTTTCCTGTCTTCTAAGGACTAGTTTGAAGACTTGGGATTCACAATCTACCAAAGTTACTTCACTTTGTTTAGGGAAGCGCCGCCTCTCCATTTCACTGTATAAAAGAACACAAGTACAAAATAGAAACTTGTATACGGGTCTCCAAACTATACCTTTTCTCTGTGGTAGTTGCAGTGTCTTCAATAGATTGTTAGAACTAGTTTGTAAGATGGGAATGATGATGATTTTGTGGAGGTGAGGATCACAGTCTGTGAGTGAGAGAGGCTTCATGCTGTTAATATACACACAGTAGCACTTCACTCGAACATGATCGATTTTTTTTTCCTCTCTAGCAACTACCAAGTTATTTTTATGTTTTGATGAACACTGTTTGTCTTTGCAAATTCTGATATTTCTTTAGTGATACTGCTGTTGCCATTGGATACATCGGCTCAGCTGATTAATTATTGATGAAACATTTGTATTAGTTTATTCTCGGAGATGAAACTGTTATTTTTTTCCAGGTTTTCCATGGTCAACCAATGCACAATACTGTTGCTGCTGCGCCACATCCACCAACAATGCGCCCAAGGGTGCGGGCAAGACGAGGACAGGCCACAGATCCACACAGCATTGCTGAGCGGGTAAGGAATACTCAAAAGAACACTTAACTTGAATATATGGAAGACTGCAGGTCTTGGTGCTTGATCTGATTTGAAAATATTGTACAAATTGAAATACATAATAGTTATGGACTCTATTACACAAAAAAAAAAAAAAAGTTTTGTTGTAGCTTATTTTCTTATATAGATGCACACTTGTAGGAGTGAGAAGCAGATTCTAGTACTTCACCTTAAATGGGAAGGCATGTTTGCAAGTAGAATCTTGAGTAAGGGAAAACTTTTTATTACAATAAAATTTGATTATGAAGTTTCATTTGGAAGCTATATGTTTATTCAATTCCTTAATTTAAATGATTTATTCTCACATTTTTAATGCTTAATCATCCTTGGTTTCCTCCTATTGTCATACAGCTGCGCAGAGAAAAAATAGCAGAAAGAATTAGGGCATTGCAGGAACTTGTTCCTAGTGTCAACAAGGTTAGTCTTCTCTTCATATGGCATTTTTATAAATCAATCTTCAGTGATGGCTTTATGCAATTCAAGCCATCTCATATGGAACTAGTAATAGTAATTCATTATTCACCAGATGTTCAACACTAAAATGTGCTCTTAGTGATTGTTGTTTATTGGATAGTTATGTGGATTGATCCTGGAATTTTGTGTGACAAGTTTATGATCCAACTTGTTTGTGTGGTTTATTTGCTAAAACTAGGTTCTTGTTAGAAGGTTCGTTAGCTAAAAATGCACCAGGCAATGAGAAGTGAGCTACACAGACCACTTTTTAGCGCAATCTTCAAAATTTTCAGCATGTCACTGAATTTCATAAATAAGGACTTAATTAGTTATACCATCTACAAGAATTAAACATTTTTTTTTTTTTTGGGTCAGACAACTTCTAAATATGCTTTGCAATGCCTTAAACCTCACTTAAAATTGCATGTCAGAAAGGAATGCTACTACTGAGTTGTGATGAGCATAGGTTATACTAACAAAAGAAACATGAAATGTTACAGATATATCATACCTGTGTTATTGTAGCCATATATACCATTGTGCTTGATTGAATTTATATTATATGTTTTTACAAATTGTGAGTGCAATCACAACTCTCAGACCTCATGTAAATGATACCAATTGGTTATTGTGCTGTTTCGAATGCATATTTTGAGCAATCTGATCAAATAGAAATATTTAGACGCTTTCAAGAAATGAAACTTGACGACAAGCATTTGTTGCTGCATGAGTTGGATTATTGACTGTCTATTTCTGTTCATTTGGTACATGAAATCTCAGGTAGTTTGACAGAACTTGTTTATTAAACGTGAATTTCACGGAATTCATGTAATATGGGGATATGAAGCCTAATGTTTCACTTGTTGAAAACAAAAGGGATTGTATCTGTTGGGTACACAAATCTACCAATCAATCCAACATAGGAAGTGGAAATATATTCTTCTTCTGAAAACTTGATGTTCAAGAGTGTGCCTTAAAGGAGGATGCATTATGTAATATTCAACTGTTCCTCTTAATTATGACGTAATTCTTTTTTGTGTATAGTCGGATAGAGCTGCCATGCTTGATGAAATCGTGGATTATGTGAAGTTCCTAAGGCTCCAAGTAAAGGTAAAGTAGTGCTAATCTTTGTCTAGCTGGCCACTTAGTTTTAAATTATAACAAAGCAAGATTCATATTTTATTTATTTATTCTTTGAGTAACTACTAGATTTTAACTTCTCCCTGAGTTGTCGCCACTCATATCTTTTTTTGCACTAAAGTTGTAATCAAAAATCCATTTCTACTAAATGTTTAGTCAACACCCTGTTAGTCAAAGGCGCACTTCCATTTCGCCATAGAATTTCAAACTACCATCGTCATACTCTTATCATATTGCACCAACCATTTGCGAGTCCAAATGACGCATTCTATTTATATTTAACAGGTTTTAAGCATGAGCAGATTGGGCGGAGCTGGTGCTGTGGCGCCACTTGTGACGGACATACCACTATCCTCTGTCGAGGTATTGAACACAAAAGATCATGTTTTTGAAGCACTGTTTGCTCAGTTTCCTCTGTTTAGGCAAAATTCTCATTCTTTTCGTACCAATATCAGGAAGAAGGCAGCGAAGGCGGGAGGGCCCAACCAGCCTGGGAGAAGTGGTCGAACGATGGCACAGAAAGGCAAGTAGCTAAGCTCATGGAAGAAAACATTGGATCCGCCATGCAGTTTCTTCAATCAAAGGCCCTATGCATAATGCCCATTTCCCTAGCTTCCGCTATCTACCATACCCAATCATCAGATCCCTCTACCATTATCAAGCCCGAAACCAACCCTCCATCTTAGACCTCAAAAAACGACCCACATCCTTCCCGGGCCCCATCTTCGAAACCAACCCTTAATCTTAGACCTCAAAAAACGACACACATCCTTCCCGTGCCCCATCTCCGGAAAAAGAAAAAACTCACCTAATCTCCTGGGTCCCGTAACTTTAAAACATCCCCCTCCGGCACCCTACATTATTGGTTGGCTTGGATTGGATTGGCTCTCCATGAAATTGCAATCAAACTCAGATGCCATAAGTCCTTGCTTTTTTGGCTTTTATATAAAGCATAACATGTGAAAACAAAGGTGCAATGTCAATGCCTATAAAATAGAAAATAGCAGCTTACCCTTTAGAGGAGGGATTGTGAAATTGTCAAAGCTTGCTTTTGATATGCTCTGCTTTTTGGTATGGGAAGTGGAAGATGATGGAAGCAAGCAACTTTTTTGCTAGTGGGTTTGTGGGGCCATGTAAAAGGGGATTGATGATGAGTAGTAAGTAAATAAATAAATAAAAATATGTAATAGTGTGTTGTTATAATGTTATTTGTAGCCTAAAAATAACTAAAGAGGTGGCATGGATAATTGTTGGTTGGTTCCAATGGTAAGGAGGAATTGAAATTTGCTAGTGCATTGTTTACTTGGTTGAAGTGTGTGTGTGTGTGTGTGTGTGTTTTCTAGTGGAGGGAAAAAAGCTATTTATGAATGGCTTTTGTATTTTCTCCTAAATCATAATTGGTTGTACAATTTGGGAGATGACATTTGACAGGATGATGTTGAGTTGGTTCTGAGTTCACTGAATCTAAATCCTACTTTAAAAATTGAAGGAGCTAAAAGAAGTGTTTTCTAAAAAGTAGAAAAAGATTGATACAAAAAATATTGTAAATAAAAATGGAGTGGAAATTATAAAATGACAAAATTGAGTAGTATAATTATATAAAGATAGAAAGTTTAAGTCGACTTAAAGTTAATTCATAGTAAGGAGATCTTTTAGCCAAGCGATGCCTTACATTTCTCCCTTTCCCTGGCCGTTATGGTAGTCACGTCTATGGCGTGTTCTTCCATTTTAGATGTGAGGATGACCATGTTGAGGGTTTGGATTCTACCTAGTTTACTTGTTGGGATATGGGTTGCTTTTAGTGGCCGGTTTTAATGGGAGGGAGGTTTATGGAACAAAATCATCCACTGGAAACAGAAACCATACACACTGCCACTGGCAGGGAACTACATACAATGTTCGGACTTTTCTCAGTTTCAACAGGATTCTGAAAGTCCATCAAACCTCGAAGTTTTGTGTTATTGGGGACTATGTTATTGTAACTTTAGCAGGCATCAAGATCCCGACATGGAGGAGGTTTCGGGTCGCTTAGCAAAGTTGTATTCCCACCTTCAGGACCGCTCATGATGCGTTTTGGATTTTGAGTGCCGTGCTGAAAAATAAAGTGCAGAAATTTCAAAAATAGAGCAAAGGTCACTACTAGAAGATAAAATGGAGAATAATGTTTTAGATTCAATGATTACCGGTGGCTTCTCTCCCTTTCTTAACTTCTCAACTATCTCGACCACTCGTTCTGGAGTAACATCTTCCTGTAAGCACACAAAAGCTTTGTTTTGAAACCTAGAAATTTTCTCGTACACGAGAGAAAATGAATCTACAATGATTTTCAAGGACTTACATAGTAGTTGTAAGTGTAACCTTCTGAACCGTTGGAGTAATCGGCCACTGTTATCATGGGAGCATTCACACAACATCCCTGAAAATAACCGAAAACATGCACAATGCATCACTGTGTCTTATCACAATGACAGTGACAAGACACGTCTTGCAAAACCTAATAATGCTCGTTTATATGATAGAACTTTTTGTGTTGATGACATTGGTATTTTTGAAGTTACGATGTATTCCTCCAATCACTATAATCGTAACTTCAGCATTAGTTGTGCTAAAGATTGACCAAATGATGCAGATTCAGAATAGTATTCAAAATCAACAAATATATAAAACAACTTACCATGCATTCCATCTCTCCAACAGAGAACAGACCATCCTTAGTTACTTCTGCACACAGTAGATGATGGATACAAAAAATGTGAAATGAGAAGTCGTGACATATTAGCTGTGAAAATAGAATAATGAAAACAAAACTCACCGTTGCGCTTCACTCCCAAGTGTTTCAGTAAAGCGCTCTCAATTTCTCGTGACCCACGTATCATACAAGGTGTTGTCCCACAAACCAGTAAGTGGTACTTACCGACCTAAAAGCAACAAAAAAACATGGAATTGAGGAATAGTAAGTGCAGAAGAATAACATTTTTCTAGCTCTGTTCTTGACACGCAATGGTGGAGTAAACAGTAAGCAAAGTTGTCTTCCTTACCTTTGCCCGATTGAACATTGAATAAAATGTCGCAACCTCATATACACGTATTGGAGCAACTTCTATAACATTAGCCACCTGGATCACAATTGAAGTGCTTACTTACAAAAAATAATACACACTCAAACACCACTCTGACCAGCGAGTTCTATTTAATTTGTTTTTTTTTTTTTTTTTTTATCACAAGCAACAATAATCATCTGAAAATAAAAGATAATCTTACATTATCAAGCAGAGTTTTTAGACATATACATGTGATGGCATGACATTGACATATGAACCTAAAAGTCATACCAAATGTAACAAATCTATTGCCTATCATATTGCCCAACATGCATGCAAGGCTCTTGAATAGTAAAAACTGACTTGCTGCATGCACATTTTAACATTTCAGCTATTTTTAATAGCCACAGCCCAAACATGATTCAACAGAGGGCACAATTTACTAAAGAGCATGACTGACATATGAATACATATATAGCATTTTCAGCTATGTTAAATTGATATATCTTCTACAAAATGATAAATCAGTTCCTGGACTAGTCAAATGAGCATAGATTGCTATCGGCGAGAACAAACGTTGCTTAAAGGTTACTTACACTTAGTATGGCGAATGCCTTATACTTTGTCATTGATTCTCTACACCACCAATTGCTACAGAGATATTTATACGCAACAATTAAAATATTTCCTTCCATCAGTAGTAAGTGAACTGAATTAAGACAATTCCAATCCTACAAATTCTTTTGGAATTACATTTTTCTTGATTGTATAACTTACAGTTTAAGACCTGAATATTTATCAGATCACATTTAGAATTTTCATTCATCATGTCAATGTTTCAACTTTCAAATAACAGAATCATAATCCGAAGCAATTAAGATTGTGCACATTCTTATTAAAACTCTTTTAAGAATACTACATTCAAATAATGTCATGCAGGATTAGTTTGTTGATTATACTTGTATGACAAGAATATTGATATTTCATCATCATCGTCCTCATCAAAGATTGCATGAATAAGCAATATTCATATTTTTTTATCAGTTTTTATTGTTGTTGCTTGAAATAATTTCAATTAAGCCTTCATATACACAACTTTGAGCTGTTCATTACATGTAATGTTTTTGGAGCCCAATTTAAAGTCGAGCTACAACAAAAACACCATTCAAATCTCCGTTCTTATGTAACAATCATCAGGCTTTTTTTTTTTTAAATAATAATTATCTTGGTAACAAATGTTCAAAATGATGCAGGAACTTGCTCAGAAATGTTTATATACATTAAAATATGTCATAAATAATTATTCATGAATTGGTGGCAACATACTGCATTCATTGCTGAAACAGGAAGCCACCCTCCATGCTGCTGCTGCGCAAGATCTAGCAGGGGTATAACTGCAGACTGCTTGTAGTTGGATGGGTAGTGTGATAATATTTCCTTAACCTGTCCATGCATACATTTGAAGAGTTAGAACCTTACACTTAAAACTGTCAAACTAGACATGTATCTGTTTTAGGCGATAGGTACCAGCTCCATATTGAATCCATTACATGCAACTAACAAACATAGTGTGTGTATTTCCACCGAGAAGAATAATACACAAGTGCCGTAAAAAACTTAAGCTTAGCTGAAAGAGTATGCTAATTGTTTATCTCAATGGACATTTTTTGAGTATTATTCAAGGTCAAAACGAGCCTAAAGTTATGTTTTGTTTCGATTCTTGTATTTGATTTGAAATTTTGGATTTGAGCCAAATTCAATGTTTGGATGCACAAATAATTTGGACTTGGGTTTGGTTCAGATCCAATAGGATTCAAGACATGCCTACAACATAGGATTTCAAAAGACAATTCTTATCTTGTCATTTGAAATTCTATGGTTTTCTTAACATTATAGTTGTATTTGAAATACAAGAATCCAAACGCAACCTTAGGCAATTTGGGTAGAAAATCTAATAAGCCACCAACCACCATAATCATATTTCAATTATGAAATAAGCACCCAATGTAAAGCCTCTTCATGGACATTATCACGAAAGAGTCCTTGAAGAGATGGGCTTTGAAATATGCAGATAACCTGTTGTAACCGGCAACAACTAAAACATTAAATTATCCCAGGGAACTACTCATAAATGATCATCATATGTGCCAACATAAATGTACTGAATTAACAATTTCAGGAAGAACCGTATTGAACAGTGCAGTTTATTTGGGACATCAGGATTCCAAATCCAAGTGAAGAAAACATTAACTCCATAATTCAAAAGAAAATACATATCATTCTCCGTGTGTAACTTGTAGACACAATTGGTTGGTTTGTAATTACAAAACCAATGTTCATATGAAATGCTTCTAAAATTTGAAAGTCAAATAAACCCCCCAACACACCCTGAACTGAAACATACCAAAAAAATGATAAAATCATAGAATATTACAGCATTCATACTTCACATTTGCTTATTGTTTAGCTTCATCTGGTGAATAAAATTTTAATAGAGATTTAAACTAACAAGTAATAAGAACTTTTCCCTCACCTTAGGTTTATTTGCTTCACTGAACTCCCATGGAAGGTCGGGATTGTTGTCTGGACTATCAAGATGCTGAACAGAAACCAAATTCCTTCATCATTACTAAATCGATTCACAACAATCATATATGCACAAGCAGAAATCCGAAAAAAAACTTACATAGTTTAGGGCTGTGGACAGTGATCGAGAAGTCTGCAAAATAAGAGATTAAATTCAATTAAATGAACACAAAATTGATAGGGCGGTGTTTGGATGCCGATAAAAAGCAAGAAAACGAGAAGGAAACCTGAGGAGATTGACGGAAAACCTGGCGGATCTCGAGAATGCGCTTGGACGCTAAACGAGCGAGCATTTTTGAATCGAGTGAGTTCTGATTTGGGGGCAAAAAGAGGAGCTGAAATGGACCTTCGATTCTAGTTCGTAGTTTTCGACAAGTCTGTGACTGATGATTGCTAAAATTCACCGGGTGCGTACAGCGCACTAACGACGAGTGGACGACACACGAACACGGTGCGTATCATACAGCTCCCTCCGGACACAGCCCATAGAGTTGGGCCTACACTTTTGGGCCTAGATTGCTGATTAGGCCCATGAAGTTCACACAATCTCAGCTAAAATCCATTTGCTCCCTTGCTATTTTTTTTTCCGAGCCATTTTGCTTGATAATGTTTTACATTTTTTTTTTTTTTTTTGAAGATAAAGAAAACTAATGTTATTATTTTAACTTCATCATCCTTTTTTTTTTTTTTGAAGTAAACGGCATTTTCATTAAGAACAAACTCGTATTACATCCTTCTGGAAGAGACCGGACATAGAACCAGATACCGTAATAACAGTAACATGATTCACAGATCTCAAAAATTCAAAAGAATGACCAACCACAATACTAATGGTTGTGGTATTTGAAATAATGACTACAACAATGGAACAAGTAGACCTGCTCTTGCTCATCATTATTTTGTACATTCAAAGTTTGCAAATCATTTTACTCAAATAAATAATTAGTCTAAATACAAAAAATCAAAGCTCCTTTTGGGGTAAAAGAAGTTTAGTGACCAATTAAATTCTAATTAAGATAGTTCAAAACTCAAATTGAGTTTCTATCAAAATAATAGAAAAACATCCGGATAAGAATTTTAACATGTGACCAAATCTTGAATAAGAAATAGTTTGAATGTAGTTTAAAGTTTAAAAATATTAACCACGAGTTTACGCATCACTTAAGACACTTCATGATATTAAACAAAAGATGACAAAAATACTCTTATTGGACTTTTGCGTTTCCCATTCGTAAAAAGCAAGTTATAAATCGACGACATTCATTTCAATATAGTTTGCAATTAGAGCCGTGAGTTTAAACCAAATAAATTGGCACTTAAAATCCAACAATTTGAGTGTGGGTTTTGGTCACATAAATAGATCAAACCAATTTTCAGGACACATTAAGGCGAAACATTTGTCTGAAAAAGAATAAAATGGATATCAGTTGACTAATATAATTTTATAATAATTGCACCTTAACCAAGCTTATGAGGTGACGACACCTCATTAAATTTCACTTATAACCACCCAAGTGAATCTGTGGGAGCGGAGCAACCCGTTCGAACCCGTGATTTTAAATGAGGTGTCATCACCTTATTACTGCAACTGATATAAAATTATATTAGTCAAATGATACTCATATTACTCTCTGATAAATTGCAAGTTAGACAAAAGGGTAATATGGACATCATTTGACTGATATAATTTTATATCAGTTGTACTAATAAGGTGATGACAACTCATTTAAAATCACGAATCCAGACGGGTCGTCCCGCTCCCACAAATTTACTTTGGTGGGTAGAAGTGAAATTGAATGAGGTGTATCACTTCATTAACTTGGTTAAATTACAACTGATATAAAGTTATATCAATCAAATGAAACCCGATCTCGTTTGGGTCAAATATTTTTCAACCCAAAACGGGAATTGCCACACCATGTCACCATATAATGACACGTTAAGCATTTTGAATTTGGATTCTGCAATGAGAAAGCACTTACTATTTCGGTACGCGCGCAGAGACAGAGATAGAGCGAGAAGCGCAACAATGGCTCTCGAGCAAACCCTAGGTGTTGCTTCTGTAGCTTATGCGAACCAATTTCTCTCCACAAACTCCCGAAACCCTACCTTCTTCTCTCGCCCCTTGAAATCGAAAGCCCAGAAACACAGGCGCCTCAGACTGCGATGCTCTCTGGACTATAACGAACACGGCTACAATCAGATGGTGTACCCTAAACCGATTGAAATTCAATGGAATAAGGAGATCAGTAACTTGGTGCAGCTCATCGGCAATGTCGGAGCCCCCATAGAAATCAAGCACCTTTCCTCCAGAAAGACCGTCGCTTGGACCAGCCTCGCCGTCAGTAAATCGCCTACCGAAACCTCCTGGTTTGTACTACTACATCTCAGTCCCAGTTTTGGTTATTTGATTTTGTTTTGACAATTTTGTGAGTAATGATAGTAGATTTGTTATGGTTCTTTCATTGGGAAGAGGAAGATCCTTGACTTGTATGTATTGAAATTTGGCTTTGAAAATTTTCATTATTTGGACCCATTGTTAATTAAGGCGAAGAAACTGAGATGAAGTGGTCTTCTCATTTCAGCATATTGAGTAGAAAGACCTAGACTAAATAAAGAAATTGAAAAATGAACCGCCAAATTATGTGTGTTACGGGGCATGGCTAAGAAAGGTCCTATCTTGCATAATTTTGTGTCATTTTTAGTGTAGATTTATTGTGCCCTTTTTAAATTACGAGTATTGGATTCTTGGCATGAGTTAATGGCACATTGGAGTTTCTAGGAAGTAATCGTGGTTTGTTTGCGTATGAAACGGTTGCCATTTAACTTTCTATACTATTTATATCGTGCAGTTTAAAGTTTGAACCAAGCTTCTTTGTTTCTGAAAAGTTTGAATCCATCAAGTCCTTAGTTCACTTGAATGGAGAATTTCAGTTCTCGACTATGTCAAATTTTAATACTCCTTACAACCCAAAGTTAGTTATAACATGAATTACTAATAACATCTCTATGATAAGTTAGTTAATATCCTGTGAGATGTGTTAGAACACATGTCCATGGGGATTTAAACGTAATTGTACCACACTAACTTATCCTTAATAATTTTCAATATAGAAAGGAGGAGACTCATTTTGGGATGGAGGAAGTATTACTTAACACTGTCCTTAAGGTAAGGATTATTGATGTTCAATGGGTCAATATCGTCTCTTGACCTGTTCACCTCCGGCCTTGGAGCCTTGGCTTAACGTAAGGTTTGAATTTTGCACCAAAAGTAGGAACCGTAATGCCATATACCAAAACTGTGATTTAACTCAAACCACTTCCTTGTGTTTTTCCGTCATCGGTTTCCCTGTAATGCACAGCAGATTACACATGTCCTGTCCCATCCTAATATCCTATCAGCTCCTCACGCTGAAGCAAAATTTCATCAAACTCTGCAGGGCCTGTGATGGACAGTGATCTTAGAGGTCAAAGGGAGTAAAAACTTTAGATATTGAACATATATCTAGAGAAGCTTTACTTTAATAAGTTCTTTGTTCTCTTTCTTAACCTCGGGATTTCCGGTTTGTCAAAGAAATATAGACCATTCGCTCTAGCGTCAAATTGGATTTCCTTCCAATTTGCCAAAAGTGACGAGTGATGTCTTTCAGGATCAGTTTGACGTTCTTTGATGAGCTGGCCCATGTTGCTTATGAGCATGTTCAGAAAGGCCACCGGATATCTGTTCGTGGGCGGCTGTTTTCAGAAACAGTTGAAACTGATGATGGACAACAAAAAATCTTCTACAAGGTGGTCTCTTTTAAGCCATTATCATAGTTTGCTCATTACCTCTCATTTCCTCATGTTCTTAGCTATCCTGCAGGTAGTTGTGTGGTGTCTAAATTTTGTCAAAAAGGCCATTTCGCCGACCTGCGACAATGATAACATGACAGCAGGCAAGGCATATCATTCTCTGAAAATAATCTGAATTGAAGCAGGGTCTTGTTGTTCTCCTTATCTTATGTTATTTGTTATACCATTTCCTTGCAGGTAGAAAGCCAAGCAGCGGTTTCACAAGTAGTCAGAAATCCAACGAAGAACGGTGGCAAGCTTTTTTTGCTAATCCCGTAGATTGGTGGGATAATAGAAAGGACAAGGTACTTACATCTGATACGTGTGTTTGTACGTGCATTACTATTTCTTTGTATCTATTTAGATATGGTAGATGCATCACACTTATTTGTGTGTACTCTGTACATACGCTGGTGTTTGATACGACACTCAAATGCTCATGAGCTGAATTCAAAGTTTGATTTCATTTTAAACACTCTGTATTCATCATTAATTCAATTTACTTTTTACCCGTTTTGCAGAAAAGACCGACCTACCTAGATTTCAAGCACAAAGATACCGGAGAAGCTTTGTGGCTTGATGGAAAATACAACCCC
>JAYMTK010001006.1:0-18141 GCA_036897405.1 Pelargonium myrrhifolium
AAGTGAATTTGTGAGAGCAGAGCGACCCGTTCGAATTCATAATTTTAAATAATGTGTCATCACCTTATTAGTTTAACTAATATAAATTTTTATTAGTTAACTGATATACATTATATCTTATATATGATATGTTACATAAATTATCAATTTTATTTTATAAAGACAAATGTAGCTTTCCGAAATAAAACATCTAATTGTGATCAGTGTACGGACAGTAACCGGGAGAACCGGTGGTCTACACAGGCAGATAATACCGTACTCACCGGAAACGACACCTGTCCATTGACCTGATATTTCTTTTTATATTTAAATAATTTATATTCCCACGCCACCTGTACGTTACCGCAAATTTAGTTAGGTTCTGTTACGTCCTCCACGTGGCTACGTGGTGAACAGAATCAGCGATTATTTATTTCAACCGCCACCGGCGAGTATGAAATAAATGTCACATTGTCAGTAAATTTATTTTAATTTAATTTTAAAAACTATGTTGCTGACATAGCCTCGTGGTCCCATGCTCTGATGACGTGTCAACAACACAGAGCCTGGCACGTTAGTGACCGACACGCTTGCCACGCTGGAGCCTCAAGACCTCATTAAGAGAGTAGTTAGTGAGGTTGTTATAGGTATATAGTTTGATTAGTTTAGGTTGAGTGGGAGATTAATGATAGACGTGATATGTCTAATTAGAGCTAGCAAATTATATTAGTGTGTCATGTTCGTATCATAATGACGGTTAATTATCTGGTATGAACGTGTTTGGGTTAATGACGGTTAATTATCTGGTTCAAAATAAATAAGAATATGACATATTTAATGCGATAATTAAATGATTAATTTATAATTATGATACTAAATTTGTGTCTGTACGTGTTTTGGGCTTTACGTACAACACGAATATAACACGATTGCTAAGCGTGTTGGACTCTACAACACGAATTCACAGTTACAGAATGTGTGAGCTGACCAAACAACTGATTTTGTATCGTGTTACGACACGAATTGTCAACTCTATCCCTATTAAGCGTGTTATATTAAATGCGTACATGACTTTGTAAGTCATGATAAACTGAGCTTATGTTTGTATTGTTTGGAGATGTTAATTTGAACACGAATTTACATACACTAAAAATTTGATTTGTATTTTTGTAAGTTTGGATCACCTAATATAGACCCGATCAATTTGTAATAGGTTGAGCAAATTTGCACTATACCCACACAATTTGCATTGCAACTCTAAAAATCCACCTTCCTTGCGGGTGGGGTTCAACACTTCAACCTAATACCTTTCAATTTGAACTCCACAAAATCAACAAAAGTTTAAATTTTTGGCTCTAGTATATTCCCAACGTGACACGTTTGGATAAAATATATTGATTTATGTGACGACTTGACATGTTTGTCATAATTTGATATGATTCCGCATAATTTGATAACTCAAAACGTAACATGTTTATTTTTTCATTTTTTTTTTATAATCTCTTTTTCATTAATTTTTGAAAATAAATGAATAGTTTAGTTTAAGTCGAACTTTTCCCTTACTTTTTTGTATTTTTCGTAACATATTCAATGAATTTTAACTAGAAAGAGAAATTTGGACACGAACATGCCAATACTTGTAGTTCGAGTTACATTTTTGCTAGTTCAGTCAATTCAAATGAATTTGACCAATTTTCTAGACAAGTCGAGCATTCTCGCATTAGATCTCATTTTTATGAAACTCGATCCGATATCCTAATCAACCTGCACCTATGATCCGAGATTTGTATTTTCAACTCAAAATCTGAATTGTTTGCTCAAATGTTAGCTAAATTACTTTACGGATATTATTTATCTTTGTTAATTCACTTAACTGTGAAATTTAACGGCGTTAGGCAGCTTTCTCATACCCGCGACGTCTTATTAGCTATAAAAAGACGGCTTTATCAGAGTCTCTTTGACTCGACAACTCTCGCTCCCTCCTATTTTCCTTTCTTTTCTTTTCCTTTCCTTTCTCGACTTCCAAACAGAAACTCGGAGAAAATTTTCAGCTATTTACCTTTCAGCTCTGATACTTCGCACCAAAATGGCGGTCTCTCTGAGATGGCGTTGCCTATGGTCGCTGCTGTTTCTGGTCTTTGTGGTTTGCGTAAGAGTCTCCTCTGCTTCGGCGACGGATCTGGAGGAGCAGATTGTAAAATCAACGAGGTACATTTACGCTTCAGGTTTTGTTTCTCGATACTGCATTTTCCACATTGAATCGGTAGTTCAGAGTCACAAATTTTCTCGCATTGTGTTCGTTTTTTACTTCTCTTTCTCGGTGACTCTGTTTCTGCGTGTTTGGCTCGTTGATGAGGTGAATTTGAAGAATCTGTCCAGATTTGGCTTCTCGGAATTGATTTTCTAATCGACGGCTTGTTTTTTGTACGGTCAGGTTTGAAGCAGAGGAGCATTTGCAGAGCTTGAAGAACTCATCAATGGCGGATCGGTAAGCTACAGAGCTCTCTCTAATCTCTCTGTTTCTCATCATCTAACTGATATTCAAATCACGACCGTCCGATTGCTCGGGACGAAAATTCGAGATCGAGATCCCGAATCTGGAGCGTTAATTCTGTTGCTCTGTTTCAAAACCTGAAAGAAAAAGTTACTGTGGCCTAACTACTTTCTTAACAGAGAGACTGTATGACTCTATCCGAATTTACCAAATTACCCCTCACACACTCCTCAATTTGCTTCTTAGCAATTTCAGTTACTGATTGTCACGAGGATAGTTCTGTAATTTCAAGCTCTTGTTAGTTCTGATTGGTTTGGTGTGGATGTACAAACGGTGTCGTTTCATGGCTCTTCTCTGCACTTTTGATTGATTATATTGATTGATTTTTTTGTAGGAATGAACATGCAGTGGAAAATCCAGAGGAGGTAGCTTCCATGGTTAACATGTGAGTCTCTCTCTTTCTCTTCTCTTCCAATGAGAGATTAGATATTTAGATCCAATTTTCGAGATGATATAGTATTTAAATTCCATTCCAATTTTTTAATTATTTATTGATAATAATTTGCTAAAGAGTGTAGAGGACTCACATAATGTCACATGACAGGAATAATTAAAACAAACAAATCCAAAAAGGGCCTCTTGATTGATGCCTTGCACATGAGCCATGTTTAATATCAAAATGTCCCTTTCAATTTTCTCATACAAGTTATGAAAAAAATTGAAGGAATGATCATTATTTGAGTAACCCAATTGTTTGAGAGAAAGTATAACGGTATAAGCACACAATTAACAATTTCAACCACTATGTGATGACACCTGGTGTTCGAGCATTTATTTGTACTTCGAGGTCGTCACATTGTCTATATGTTTATAGAAAGGGAAGACAAGAGTTTGAGAAGTGACTAACAAAATTTGATTTTCTTTAACTGAGTCATGATTAGTTAAATGAAGATATGAACTTATGTATTTTTTGTGACGTTGTGAAATATTTTGTCGAAAACTTCTTACCTTTATCCAACTTGTACTCGGTACTCTCCGATGTTTGTGTTAATACCTATGTCTCTGCTAGTCCGTCTGCATTTTTATTCACTTCCCATCTTCATGTGTCGGATTTGATCACATTCTTATGTGCAATTAATGTGCGATAAGCGATGTATATGACGCTCACTTATCAAAAAATGTCAAAGAAATGTGAAAACTCATAAGAAAACATATTAATTTATGTACTATTTTGATCGTTTATTACAAATTCATAACCGTGATTTATGGAATGAGAAAACATGTGCATTTTGTAACGTGAAAAAAATAATATTTTCCAAACTCAAGCCTACTTTTTCAACCCATAAATTTCCAGTCAAAGGGTTTGATGGTATGCAGATATGTCAAAAAGACAGGCATGGGGTTTTCTACTTATCCATCATCTTTCTTGTCACTTCCCATATAGTTTTTTAAATATTTACACAAAAACTACCCCTATTTGTTATTTATATGCTTCATTTGATTGACAATTGCATGCCACCGACCATTCCTATTAACCTCCAATATTTCACAAAGATAAAGTTTTTTTATCCAAACGCTTTAAACCGTCTAGTCTAATAAATGATGGTAAAAAAAGTTTGTTATTAGTATTTATCAAATCAATTTGTCAGGTTCAACAATTGTTAAAATAACTTCTGTCAGTTCTACAAAATCCCAACTCCAAGAATTTGGTGCATGATTTAGCTCTCTGTTGCTACTAATTCTCTGTAGCTCAGACATTTTAATTAATTAATTAGTCTCTGGATTAAGAATCAGGAAGAATCAGTGACCATGTTCTTAGCTCTTTGATTCCATGTTCTCTGCTGCAATCTCTTTTGTTTTGCCAGCTTACCCACATGCCCATGTCCATAGATCTGTGTTTCTTGATTATTTTTTATTTATTCCTTTCTTGTCTTTTTCATCACCTTATCCAGATTTTATCCCAAGGCCATGACCTGTCTGTATGGTACTGTTGGTTTTATCCTTGTACTGCATCACATGAAAGTATCAGAAACCATGCCATTTATATCATAAATATGGTAGTTGGTGTTGGAGGAAATTTTTGGTTTGAGAAATCTTGCTTTTGCCTGGGTTGTTTTCATCAAATCTTTCTTAATTGCACTCATCTATGTAGCTTAGACACACCCTTTCTATAAAATTTCTGCATATAAGTTACATAAACTCATGCTCGTCAATGTTTTTTAAAGTGTTTGACACGTTTTTATCAATTCATTTTTATAAGAAATAATAAAGGTACGTAATTAGTCATAAGGTGCCAAATACACGTCACTTTACAAAAATGAGTATTATCTCAAGTGTCTATATGTATTCAAAAAATATCAAGTACAAACGAATTGGAATTGAATGTCAAAACAATCATCAACTTTCCTCCTAATCATTTTTTTTTTGTTAAGTTACTCAACTCCTAAATTTAAACTATTAGGTACCATAAATAAACTTCCATATTTTGAGCCCCTGTTTAAGCCAAAGGTGATAATCTGTGTTTCATATTGGATTAAATATCTCAAATTCAAATTGAAAATAAGAAGAGTCTATTTAGTTTATATGTATAAAATGCACGAGTCCATCTGACTCATAAAAGTTGCGAGTTTTACACGTAATATAATAAGATTTTATTGACTATCAAAGTAATTGAACCTATTTTATACAACTTAAACCCTAAGAATTACCGGTCAAATTTTAACTACACACAAATTCATATCCAAATTGTGCTGAACTCATGTACCAACCTATGACATTATATTAAACCGTAAATTCCAAACTATGAACCCATATTTTTTGTTTTTGCGTGAGATGTGAAAACTGGTTCAAAATCATCAACCTAACAAAAGAAAAGAAAACAAATCACTGGTCCTGGTAGGATAGGCTCCATAAATATTGCTCCTTTTCTCCAGCCTGTGTTCTCAAGACTACGAAGCCCCAAATAGCATATCTGGCTTTTAGTTTTAAGGCTTAACTGACAGAAATGGGTTCATCAATGCCGCTACTACCACGAGCTCTCATTGATTGACACCCATTTTTCACTACTCTCTAATTTTTAGTAGACCATACAGAGAAAATTGGAGCCACCGACACATTTAAAGCTACCAGACAACAATTAGCTCTCTCTCTGCACCTAATTTCCAAAACTTCTTCCGTATACACCTATCCACATTACCATTCCCTCATTAATTAACTCGTGTTGCCACGTTCATTTTAATGGGTCCTCATGGGGCAAATGAAATTATGTTAATAAAGTTAGATTTTTTTGTAATGGTAGTCAAAATCATTATATGTAGCTCAGTCTTAGAATTTGACTCGAGATACGAAGTTTTGTTTGCACAAATATATAGTGCGGAGGATCACTATCGTAGAGTTGATAGTTTGAATTAAGTTCTAATTCTTTTTTCTCTTTTGAGTTCAAGTTGAAAAGATGGAATCTGGCCGAAATTCGGGCTCCGCAATTTGCATGTCGGGGTTTGGGTTTAGAATATGTGCAAATTAGCCGGACTTGACTAACGCTTTTCACGACTTGAAAATTAATCATATCAATTTTGTGTTACTTGATTTTTGCAAAAATGCATCAATAATTGTTGATAAGATCTTTTCAACCAATAAATCATGGTTAATAACGTGATATTAGTATTCATATTCGTCTCAATGAATTTCTAGATGTGATGCGCCGTGTTTTGACTGAGAATTACTGCTAATAAGTCATGAATGAGATTCCGAGCTCTCGTAAAAGAAAATACATTTTAACATTATCTTCAAAATTTTGACACCAGGATCATCCGCAACAGCACGGAGAGGCGGAGACTGGGATACTTGTCCTGCGGCTCCGGCAACCCCATCGACGACTGCTGGCGCTGCGACCGCCGCTGGTACTTGCGCCGCAAGCACCTCGCCAACTGCGCCATCGGCTTCGGTCGCAACGCCGTGGGCGGCCGCGACGGCAAGTACTACGTCGTCAGCGACCCCAACGACGACGACCCCGTGACCCCCCGTCCGGGGACCCTCCGGCACGCCGTGATCCAAGACAGACCCCTCTGGATCGTGTTCAAGAGAGACATGGTGATCACACTAAAGCAAGAGCTCATCATGAACAGCTTCAAGACCATCGATGCTCGTGGCGTCAATGTCCACATCGCCTATGGAGCTTGCATCACAATCCAGTATATTACTAATGTTATCATTCACGGTCTCCATATTCATGACTGCAAGCCCACCGGAAACGCCATGGTCCGGAGCTCGCCGACGCATTACGGGTGGAGGACGATGGCGGATGGGGATGCGATTTCTATTTTTGGGTCGAGCCATATTTGGATTGATCACAATTCGCTGTCCAATTGTGCTGATGGGCTCGTTGATGCTATTATGGGATCCACGGCCATTACTGTCTCCAACAACTACTTCACTCACCATAACGAGGTAATTTTCCATTTTTACTATGTAGCTTTGTCACTTATTTTGTGCATTGAAAGAAAAATTCTTGGTAGATTATTGTGTTTAGCAATGATTTAGTGATCCAAACAGCCATTATGACCCGTTAGATTGAAATTCGGGTGATAATGGGCTAGATTCTTCAAAAAAATTTGGAGAAATGCTTGAACTAGGTACAATTTTAGAGCTAACAAATAGGTTAACAAGTACTGACGATTAATCAAGTTTAAGAGGGAAAAAGATAGCCCTACAAGTATGAACATTTATATGTTTTATTTTTGTCCCAATTCATTTAGACCAGCGGGTTTAGCCCGATTTTAGCTATATTATACTTTTTTTCGGGCGATATTATATTTTTGTCGGACAACTTTTCGTCAATTCTAACGTGTTTGTTACTTAATGAATAAGGTTATACCCGATAAGAAGTTGTAAAATATGAACAAATTTTTTTCTTTTCTAGCCCGCATTAGGTCCACGGCCCGAATTGCAGGTCTAATTTCAGCACAAACCTGTTTTACTTGTAAAATATGCCACGATGTAACAAAAAGTGCTATGATAAACATATTTGGGTTTTTTTCTTGTCATGTTGGCTCATTTGTCAGCTCTAGCTACAATCAATTAAACTTGAGTTTTAGCGCCTAGTCGTTTGGACATTTGGTGAAATCAGAGCTTGGATGGATGAACTAATCAACAATACAACACAACCCTGATGAGACTTCATAGAAAAAATATTTACATCTCAATTGACTACAGGGATGGATGGGCTAACATTTTGTTTTCCTGAACATAGGTGATGCTATTGGGACACAGTGACTCCTACACAAGGGACAAGCAAATGCAAGTGACCATTGCCTACAATCATTTTGGTGAAGGTCTTATCCAGAGAATGCCAAGGTAAAAACAAAGCCCTTCCATTTTTTTGTGTGTGTCAATGCCTTCTAATTTTACTGAGTAATGTGTTAAATTACTGAATTGAAAATGCAGATGTAGACATGGGTATTTCCATGTGGTGAACAATGACTACACTCACTGGGAAATGTATGCAATTGGAGGAAGTGCTGATCCAACCATTAACAGCCAGGGCAACAGATACCTTGCCCCTGCCAACCCTTTTGCTAAAGAGGTGCACACACTTTTCGGTTTGGACAACTTTTTGTCAGTTTTAACGTATTTCGACACTTGGTGAAAAAAGCGTTAGATCTGATAGAAGGTTATAAAATACGAATGCAGATAGTACTACTGATCTTAAAAGATTAATTATTAGGAAATGAGACGACGAAACCTTGGTAGCTTAAGTAAAATATCTTTCGTATGTGGTGTATAGAGGCCCTTTTCTATAGAGTGTGAAGCTTGAGAATACGAGCAGAAAATCCCCGAGAGATTTGCCAAATAATTTATGCATCCTACCCGAACATTATTTTAGAAATGAATTAATTCTAGTTGCTTTGGATGAATCAACCTAATTGATCCCTCATTTTGTCCGATTTTTAAAACATTGGTTCGAACTTGTCTTGAATCAGGTAACAAAGAGAGAACAACCATCCCGTAGTATATGGAGGCACTGGAACTGGAGATCTGAAGGCGATCTACTCCTAAACGGAGCCTACTTCACACCATCCGGAACTGGAGCCGCGTCTAGCTACGCCAGGGCCTCTAGTTTAGGGGCAAAGTCCTCCTCCATGGTTGCTTCCCTCACTTCCGGGGCCGGTGCCCTTATATGCCGGTCCGGTCGCACGTGTTAATTCTCTCGAATCCGATCCCAAACCCGAAAAAATATTTATAAAAAAATCAAAGTAAAAAAAAACACAAGAAAGGGAAGAACAATTTTTCATCTTCCCAACCCTATTGTTGTTGGTAGCTATATTGAGCTATGAAGTCTGTCCAGCCAATCAGTTCACTTGACATTGCTGTCTTTGTATTATGATTTTCGTATTTCTAGGTACATTGGTTCCTTGTATTTGACAAATGTACATTTACTGTGTCTTACAAATGTTGTCAGATCATAGCTTCCTACCCTTATGTTTATGGGTATGTGCCAATGTAGGGAAGTCAGTGTCCACTTTGTTGATTTTGTTAATAGTCTCACGATTCCTCTTGTAATGGATATAATATTTGAGAAGATAATTACAGAGACTTTGTTATTAGACACTTTGGTTTTGTTTTGAAACCAGTTCTTATTGTCTCTTAGTTCTTAGATCTATAATGTCATGTGAGCTACTATTTGGAATAGTTGGACGTAGAGTTGTCAATTTGAGTTTCATATTGGAAGGGCCTAATACTAATCCGACCGATTATACATAACTATTTGAACTCATTGTTGGTAGTCAGATTTCACGCAGAATTAGTTTAACGTGGCTCACGATTCATTTGACTCGACCAATAGTTCAAACAATCCGGTCTGCGGTTCACCTAGTCACATGAGACTAGGTTCAACATATTTAAAAAATTTCTAACTATTTTGGTTTTCTTAAGTAAATACTCTCAAACAATTGCAATCAAAAGCGTCTCCTATAAATACTCCTTTGGTCTGAGGTACGAACCCACTCGCACACTTTGTTTACTGTCTATCGGACCAGATGTAATTTCCAATGCACTAGTCACTCTCTTGCTCTTAAGCAGGGGGGGAATCCCCTAGTGCACTGATCTACTAACGTGAATCAAGACGATAAAATCTACAATACTAGACGACATCAACAAACTATTTTCCGCAAAATGACAGAGAAAAATAGTGCATCACCTTAGGAGGTTGCGGATTTTAGATAAAGTTTCAAGTTTTATGCGTAAAATGTTCAAATTTGTCTGACCTGGTTTGACAAAAAAAAAGACCGAATCTTTTATATGCAACCTAAACCCATTTAACCCCGCATCAAATTTCGGGTGTCCAGATTCGGGTCTGAATTGCCTGCTCTATTTGGATGTGCAAAAATGCAGTCGTTTTAGTTACTTCCACACTGCTAAAGAGGCTATATGTGCTCAAGAAATCCAGAAATCCAACCAAACTACCCATTATTTATACACCATGGAGCTATACACAATGTAAAGAATATATATAACAAATTTCAAGCACCATTCAGATGCAAGTTCAGTACATATGTTTAATCAAAACCAATCTTTTACCCATAATGAATGATCCTGAACCATCACCATGCTTGTTTGTCACTTGTATTTTTCCATTATTCTTCTTGCTTCTTCTAGACTGTCCTCCGCGGAGGTGTTGCCTCCACCTCCTCCTCCGCTAGGGCCGCTGCCGCCTCCTTTTGGGCCTTCGTCCTTGTTCAAGGCTATGAATATGAAGTACACGAGTCCCATTGTCGCCTGGTAAACAAACATAATGCATGAGGTACAGAGATAGTCAAGAAAAGGGTGGTTCAGTGCACGAGGCTCTCTTCATTGTGTGGTCCAATGTAGAGTTGGCAATTTGGACTTGAACCCACGGCTACCCGACCCGACCCGGCCAACCTTCGGGGTCAGGTTTACCATGTAAAATTTTGGGGTGGGGCGGGTAAACCCGCACAATTAAGTGTATTTTATGCCTCCAACTCGAAGGTACTTCATGATCAAGCGGTTTGTCAGATCTAGTCCAAGGAGGGTCATTTTAGTACGCAGTCTTACCCCAATTTTGAATAAATAGTTAAACACCGATGTGAAATTGTTATCTCAAAGTCAAAAGGCAGCAGCATTACTATTGCGTCAAGGCTCATTGACTCATCTATAGTGTAGGTTTGTTTGGGAAAATGTGCGCATTACCCGATCTGATCTGCATATCTTCCAGGTAAACCCGACCCGGAAATTCATTGGACAAATTTGTAGTGCGACCCAAACCCGCAAAAATGAGGGTCGAACTTCGGGTGCAAATTGTCAGCTCTTCCTAGAAGCTAGCTGATTAGGAATCTAATGATTTATCCTAGAGTTGAAATATAATGATCACAACTCACCGGTTTCGATTACAAAGGGGTTCTATCTGTCAACAAACATGTATAATTACAATCACTAATAGGAAAATCAAGTCAGTAGCCAAACCAATACAGAATCAGTATCACCACCGATCATGGGGCAAAATGGATCAACTTTCTTTGGTAAAAAAAATTGTGACTACAAAAGCAAGCGTAAACAAATTTCATGCTCAAATCTTCATATAGGTTGAAGAGAGGTGGAAAACATACCAGCACAAAGAAAGCCGTGGAGAGAAACGACTTGAGTACAAATAGCGATAAAGCCAACGCAACAAAGGTTACCGAAACCTTCGCAATCGGTCTTGGTACAGAACCCTAACACAAGGACAAAAAATGGACGCGAAGATTACTCGATTTTGTATTTACAACAGAATAAAAACGTCAACCACTCTACATACCGTACAACCCATTAACAAGTTTTGGGATAGAGAACGAGATGAACAAAATAGACTTACGGGCACAAGATCAGTCGCTGCCTCAACTCCATCTTTACCAACCTTCCATGCTGTTTGAAGAACTAATCACGCAAATTAAAACCGAACTCAGCACAAAATGGACGTGGTAAGCTTTAATTTGCTTATTGTAGATATATTAAAACAATTGGAAATGCAGCCGAAGAGCCAAACTATATGAAACAACAATTTGTGAGATTAACTATGAAAATTTCAAAATCCTTCAAGAAACATACACGTCTCATCATATTGCAACAACAAAACTCTTCGGCTCAAAACTAGAAGCATAGGGCGATGAATCAAGGGTCGAGTCAAACAAACCTCCTATACTCTCAATAACAAGATTATGTTTATGTCTCAAGATTAGTCAAGTGTCGTGAAAAGTTCTATAGGCTAGTTATGTGTACGTGGGAAATACTATGGCTTAATAAACCAATGACCACAATAGAGCGGGCGATTTAGACCCGAACCCGCATGCACCCGAAATTCAGCCTGCGCTTTTGAGGATTCATGTTGGGTGTGCCATGGCTCATGGGGAAATTGCAAATTGAGTCGGGCAAACCCGTACTCACCAGTACATTTTATATGTAAAACCCGTAACCCACGCAAACCCGCATCTCTTGCGAGTTGGGTTCAGATTAGACTTTTACATACAAAAATTCCAACCCAAAACCCAAATTGCTAGTCAATATCCACATCTCCTCTTTCTTATTCACCAAACTAATAGGACCAAGCAACCAATGAACCAAACATAACCTAAAAAGGATCATAATTGTTCACACAACAAAGTTTAACTTAGTGGCATAAACATCAAAATGCTTTTTTTTCATGACAATTTGCACACTATCCTATATTTTCAGCTAAATTATCCATACAAGAAAAAATAAAAATGGTTCCTTTTTTGCAATAACATATGAAACCAATACTGTAACAATCAGAATCCAAAAACCCACATGAAACTGAATCAAACCTATTTATGAAAATCAAACAAAAAGTGAAACCAACCTTTCAAAACATTGGATTGTGCCGCAAAAACAACTGTTGTGTTGCGAGGTTTTTTAGGTCTGAGAGGCTTGAATTGGATTTTTGAAGGCATAGATAGAGATTGGTTAGAGAGAAATTGAGAGTGAGTGAGGTTTAGGGTTTGATTATTGAAGAATTGTGGAGAAACTGAGGATAATTTGTGGATAATTACCGAAGAAGCCATTGTTATGGACTGTGTGTTTTTCAAATATGTTTGGTAATTTGTTGACTGAAGGAGAGCTGAGGTTCAAGTTTCAGTGAGAAAATGAAGAACACAACAGAACAGAGTGTAGCTTTAGCAATTAGCATTTCTCAACCTCACAAGAAAGGCCCCACAAATTTTGGTTTTCTTAAGTTTGGCCCATTTTCCAAAAAGATTGGGCTTGGTTGGATTTTTTTGGGCTCCTAGGATGATAAATATTTAAGAGAAAAAATCTGAATTTGTTTACTTTTTGAACTTCAGATTTTTGAAACGGACCCGCGGTCACCACAAGATCAGCATCTTTAAGTCATGCTATACTCAAACTAATCATTTAAGCCGGGAACGTAGACCCATAAAGACGACAAAAATTTTCTTACCAAATACAATTGTATTCTCTAGGTCTCGAACTCGAGACCTCAGGTTAAACTGGAACAACCCTTAACGGCTTAACAGCTGACCCAACGTTTGGTGCATCTGACTTTTTACATTTGAACTTGTTTGTGGTGTTACACTCTGCAAGTTTCCTCTAATGAAAATTGTTGATGTCACATTAAATTGGTTCTCGCCGTTACACATCATTAGAGATTTTGTGTAACATTATGGGTCTGTAACTCCATAGACTTCTTTTGCATAATAAAAAAAAATGTGTGGATCGTCTTTTAAGGGATGATACAATGGTTGAGGCACATATCTTCTTGTGTAAGCCGTGAATTCAACTCTCATTGTGTTGGGTAAAGGTAAAGTGTGGATCAAATCAATGTCTTTAGTACCAAACTTTACCTGACCCAAAACTAAATCGATTATGTTGCATGCGACTTGAACCAGCAAAAATACATATCACATTTTAAATACAATTATTGTAGGCAGTGACGGATCTAGGAAGAATAGTATGGGGACAGTTGTCTCCACTGAATTTTTTTGTTTGTGGAAAATTTACTATATATTTTTATTATTTTTCATTTTTATCTCTACTAATTTTTAAATATTGTCCCCACTGAAATATTTTTTTTTTCAATATGCCTTATTAATTTAAAATGTTTTTCTTATTGCCCTATAACTTTGTCCCCACTAAGTAAATATTTTGGATCCGTTCTGATCTGTAGGTACACTAATTAAGCAACAACCAATAAATACACAAGAAGAGGAAGAAAAATATTTCAAGAGATTATTTACCAATTACCAACATCCAATTTCCTATGTGAAGGTAGGAACATATAATAATTAATATTATACTATAACTAGAGATTATTACATTGTAACATATGATACTATGAATGTAGTTTCAGACAATATGTGCTCCCACAAGACTGCAATAACACACATGAAAAACATAAACTACCAACGGCTAAATATACACTTCCTTAGCTCTCAAGTCTCAAAGCTTTTCATTAACCCAACTATACTCATCAACCTAAGCCAATGCCATGGTACCAAGAAATTTGTAACATGACATTTGTGCCCAAATTTCATAACTATGCACCGATTTCTGGCAACTCTTTCGCCTCCTAAAACGCGAGGAAGATGGGTGGCAACGCCTAGACTCCGGAGAGAATCAAGGACCGACCCGACAACAATCCCAAATTTAGGATCTTACACCATCCACTCGTTATGTATCTCATTTTTCATGCCATCGCGACAAAAGTTGTCATTAGGGTCTTTGTCGATTCTCGTCTACTTTACCATTGGTGTGATGGGCAAAGTTGATGAACCGTTGCCAGCTGGGGAGGCAGATAGCTGATTCCTTTGCGCCTTTGCCGGCCTTTTTGTCTCGGACTTTGGTCCTGGTTGTCGTACCTTTACTCCGCGTATCAGCTAATGAAACATGACGCATTTAATCAGTTACATAGATTCATTACTCGTATTGTCACTTAAAACACATAAAATTAGGGCAAATACAAAATTTCGATTAGATTGGTATGTACTTACATATTTGCCACATTTGACATCCGAGTAAATAACTATGAAATCGCCTTCTTGGAGTCCATTAGCCCTAACAAAATCTCCTGAATTGAAGAACACAGATTTGTTGAGATAATTACGAAATTGCCATCAAATGTTAATTCAATAATTTGTATTAGCTAGAACTCAATTTCAATTACCAACCTGTGTTTTCTAGAAGATACATCCTGCTTTTATTGTTTGGCCAGAACCTGAAACTCCACGAACAAAAGATCGAGAAAAAAAAAACGAAAAGAAGATTGATTTAATTCACACGCACGGACAAAACCTTAATCAAATCGACAAACAAAATTGAAAAATTAGGGTTCATTGATTAGGAATTTAGGGAATACCTATATCTCATGTTCCAAACTCGAGATGTCCCAATGTCTTCCATGGAAATGGAAATGCCATCTCTAGCTTCCAATTCGGGCAGATGGGTTTCGGCTTCTTTCTGATAATTGATCCAATCGAATCAAAATCAATCAATTTTTCAACATTCAAGAACATCAATATCCGAACAAAGTTCATTTTTTGAACTTTTTATTTGGGTTTAGTATATTTCTTCCAAATTTAAAGTTATGTATTTAGTATTTACCTTTGGCAGCACAATTCTTCCAAGATTACCAACATCACTTTGTTTCAACACTTTCTGCAAAAGAAACCTCAGATTCTTCTCTGGCTTCCATCCCTGAAAAAACGCAAATTAACACACATACACAAATAAATACATTAATTCATTTATCCAAATCAATAGCTCTTAATTAATTTATATCATTTAAAATTCTTAATTTCCCAAATTTCAACTAAAAAATGTAACCCACCTGCCTCCGATCAGCTGCTGCGCTGGGCTTCAAAGCTTGCCCGGCTGCCCGATCCGCTGGCTGGGCCTTCGGGACATCCACCGGAACCACCGCCGGTGAGGCCAATCCGGAGGGCCAATGATACATCCAATTCCCCGGATTGGCCACACCACCGGCCGTGGAATTCTCCCCTCCAAGCCTTGCATGTTGCTGATCCGAGCTCTGATTCTGGTTGTTGCTCTGCTGGTGGCTCCGGTGGTGCGTCAAGAACCGTCTCTGCCTCGCCATCCTCTTCTTCCTAGCTTCCTTCGTCGCCGAGGACCCCAACCTCGCCAGCTTCTCCGGGCTACCGCCCGGGAAATACTGGTACGGGTACTGGCTCCCGCCATATCCGGCCATCAGCGCCGGCTGGTGGGAGCAAAGATTCGGATCCGGAAACGCGCCGTAGTTGAATTGAGAAGCTGGCCATGCCGGAGCAGACTCAATCTGCATGTGATACTCCGGCGCCGGGAGATAGGGATTGTCAGGTGTATTGTACCCCACCACCGGAGCGAAACACTGCCCCGGGGCGGTCTGGTCGTAGGCGGGAGCTTCCAGAACATTCCATGAATTTTGTGAGAAATGAATTGAGTTAGGGTTTTGGTTCTGATTCTGGCATGAGAGATTCGATACCGCTTTGGCGGAAGCTGAGGCGGCCGCGGCCGCCTCAGCTTCATGCAGCCTCCTCTTCTGGAGGTGGTTTTTTTGGACCCACTCGAGAATCAACTTCAAAAGCTGCTTCATAGCTTCTTTACCACCACCGAGTCGCTTGGCCGCGCACTCGATGGTGGCTTTCTTGATCTTCACCCTCCTCAAATCCTCGGCGCAGACCGTTTCTTTGTTGGTCTTCAGCCACTCAAGAAACACTGCGCCGAGATCGTCAGACTCGGAGTAAGACTCCGAGTGCTGACGAATAAGACCTTCACTACTGATAATATTATTGTTGTTAATAATATTATCAGTAGTCGGAATCAAGAACTGATCGTGATTTTCTCGCTGCAGCGAATCTGTATCTTCCCGATCTTGTTTCAAATCGGGCACTTCAAAATCCTCCATCGGATAATCTTGGAAAAGCGAGCAGGGATCGAAGAAATCGTTGCTCTCCATCAGATCCAGAAACTCGAAATTCTCCGTCACCTCCATCGACGCCGTCGACGACAAAGCCGGCTGCGACGAGCACACTCCTTGCTCGGACTTCAAGACCGCCCGAGAAACCGACGAAGCCGAGGAAGACGACGAGGAGGACACGGCGGCGATGGGTTTTACCGGCGCCGGAGTGGACGAAGAAGAGGACGAGGAGGACATGCAAGGAAAGTCCGGCAGTGGAGGGAAGTCCCCGCCGCCGTAGAACAAGGAGTCGTCGACGTCGGCGAGGAGGTCCTCGTGGGCTCGACCGGAGTCGAGCCAGAGCTCTCCGCCGCCGGAATCTTCCAATCCGGGGGCGGAGAGATTGTGGTCACTTGCATGCAAGTCTTTGATCATGATTTGTTGATTCAGGTTTATTTTGTAGGGTTCTCTGTTGTTTACAGATACATAGATGTGTTTTTAGAGAGAGAATGGGTGTTTTTGGGAGTGTTTTGTGTACGGAAGGAAATGGAGAGAGAGAGAGGAGATTTTGTATGTGATTAAGGTAGCAGATAAAGAGAGCTGCTTGGATATTTATATATATATATATATATGAGAGCTTCTCAACAACAGAGAAGCAACAAAAAGCATCTGAAAATGAAGTGAATAATTAATACAATAAACCTTTATTAAATGCTGTCATTATCACACAGATTCTCTAAATAAACCAGATTAATTAATAATTTGTTAATTAATTTACAATAATAATAATATTAAAAAAAATGATTTTATAGGTAAATATCTGTAAGTCAAACAGAGCTCAAAGAAGGGGAGGATTTGGAAAATTCCGGCAAGCCACTTGCTTTATTGGTGGTTGTGCGGTCTTGTTCTTGAGAGATAAAATGGTGATGTGTTTCGGGTTTAACGTCATAAAGTTATATCAGTTGCACTAATAAGGTGGTGACATCTCATTCAAAATTATGGATCCGGACGGGTCGTTTCGCTCTCCAAAATTCACTTGGGTAGGTATAAGTGATTTTAAATGATAATTTTAAATGAGATGTCATCACCTCATTGATTTTGATAAGTTGCAACTGATATAACTTTATATCAGTCAACTGATATACATTTTATCCATATGTTTTTTTTTCTTCTAAAGAATTGTTATTGTTTCCTGGATAATTGTATTTAGAACCTAAATTTATGCGTGAAACTAAATTTAATATCCACCGTCAATTCTCGTTAACAAAACCATCAACTTGCTGGCGGCGTGGTTAGTACCAAATTTTTTTTGTGTTTTGTTTTTCTAATTTCCACGTCAGCAAGTTAACAGTTCCGTTAGCAAGATTTGACCGTGGGTACCAAATTTGATAGGAAAAAAAAAGGTACTATTTATGGTAGAATAAAAGATTGAGAATTAGATTTGGTTTCGAGCATAAATTTAACTACCAAATATACAGTTAACCCTTGCTTTGTAGAACAACTTATATGAACCGGATGGTCTGGTGGTTCAACCGGTTTGATTATGATAGTTGGTGCACCGAACGTGCACAATCACAAGAGAGTTAAACCATCAATCGGGTATCGAATAAACCGGATCGAACTTCATACTCTCTCTGTCCCAAAATGAGTGTCCTGTTTCTATTGCATATTTGTCTCAAAATGAGTGTCTTGTTTCCTTTTCTAGTAAGTTAGTTATGCATGAATTGTCACTAATGCCCTTATAAAAAGTTAG
>JAYMTK010001007.1:0-18139 GCA_036897405.1 Pelargonium myrrhifolium
TGCCCTCGACAAGTCGGTTTGTTCCTATGGCAGGTTGGCTTTCATAGGAGTTTATCTTCTTGCAGATGACGGTAACCAGTGGAGGTGGAGGTCGAATAAATGGTTCTTCGGGGGCTTCTCTGGAAAGGGTTAGTCCTTGGTTCAAATGCTTTTGTTTTTGTTGTGGAGCTGATAGCGCTATGGACCGAGACAGATTTGTGTGTTGGGGTCATTTGGTGCTAAGGGCGGCTGTGTTTCTTCGACCAATCTGGGATGCCTCGAAATCCTAAAAACTAAGGCGAGTTCGGCTAGCTTGGAAAAAACGCCTTGTGGAGAGGTTCGGAAAATTTCGGATCAGGTGGCCGGGGTGGAAAAGGACTAAGGTCTTGCGGCAAAGTAGGCTGAACCTTTGGTGCTTCCGGACAGAATCTCTTTGCATGGCCCAGATGTGGGTGTGGGCACTCTCACGAGTCGTGGAAGTTGTAACGATGGTCGAGGATCTAGAGGTGGCTGCTGGACTGAACCAACAAATCCCGGGTAGGAATACCCAGGAGAGGGAGTGATCCGTTATGGTTTGGATCTGATTCTGGGGTCGGATCCGTTCGTTTCAAATCCAGGAGGTGTCATGCACAACCATTCATTCAAAGAGGGATACTTAGTTAGTATGAGTCAGGTTTGGGGGGGGGGGCCGTTGTTTGTCCGGTAACGCTAGTCTGTGGTGACAATACTATTGTTGTCTTTATCAAGACCTGGAGTAGATAAAATTTATTGTACTTAAATTCGATCATATACCCAATTTGTTACTTCATTAAAGAAATGATGCTTTGTGCGCCTTTTATTCTAATAAAAATAATAACATTAGATATAATTTGTTACAAATTTGTATAATATATTTTGTATAGAGTGATGTGGGCATTTATATAAATAAATAAAAAAATTAAAACCCACAATTAAGTTTAAACAAATAATAAAAATTATACATAACTTTACTATCATTTTATAGCATTTTTGTTCGGATTACTATTGAGAAAATTGTAATTTGTCGAAATCATTAATAAGTTAACGAATACGACAGATTTTATTGATTGACCTATTGTTTTATTAATTCATACTATATTTAAAACAAGCAACATTACTCTTGTAACAAATAAAGACTAAACAACCTATATGGATCCCTAATTTATTACTCAAATTAAGATAACTACAAATGAAGTCCACAGATTAAATTAAAAGCTCACAAAAGGGCCTCACCGTCAGTTTCGTTATAATTTTCATTAGTTTTGCTTACATGGCACGTGAAATCTAACGGAAATTATAACGGAACTGACGGTGGGACCCGTTTTGTTAGCCTTTAATTTAATTTAGGATGTAATTTGTAGTTATCTTAATTTGGGTACTAAATCGGTCGACTTGTAATAATCGGGTATCCAAATAGACATTTAGCCACAAATAAATAGTTGATGAAGATTAGAGAGGGGATCAAGAGAGAACTCTCGCTTAGATTTGCATAACGAATCAAAATCAAAATATAAGAACTGGTTTGGCTTCTCTATTCAAAACAGTAACAGGTCTTTCCTCTCTCTCTCGAATTCCATTCAATTTCAATGGCTGCGACTCAAGCTAGTCTCCTCCTCCAGAATCAGCTCAAAGGTTTGTTCTTAATTTTTGCTTTCGTTGCTGCTCATACAATTTAATTTGATTGCTGTGTCGCTTTCATTGATTGATCGATGTCTCTGTTTCTCAGATCTCTGCAAACATCCTGTGGATGGCTTCTCTGCTGGTCTGGTCGACGAGACCAACGTTTTTGAATGGAGTGTCACCATTATAGGACCTCCTGATACTCTCTAGTCAGTAACTCACCTTTACTAAATTTCTATTTCTGCTCCCCAATTTGCTTGTTAATCCAATGTCATGCTGTGAAGGCTTGTGTTCTCTTTTGTATTTTAGATAGAGTCTGTGAGTTTAGTGTTTTTGTTTTGGTATGATTGTTGGAGAAAGGGTTTTAGTGAGGTTTGCAGACTTTTTTTTCCAGTCATAGGGTTAATGGTTGAGACTCAATTATAAAGTTTGACACGTAGCGAATTAACACTTAAACCCTCCCAATGAATTTGTGGACGCTTTGCGGATTCAAATCGACTGTGTCTTGGATGAGATTCCTTGCTCTCTTTTCCTAAATTGGTTATTTGGATGGTATTGCTACTTTGTTTGATTTGTTTGTGGATTGATCGATTCATACTGAGAGACAATACTTTGAATTATTGGTACTCCTCCCTTCCAAAATAGTTGCCCACTGATTTTGATTGCTACTAGATTGGTCATACAGATGATATTTTGTATACAGATTCTCATTAAGAATGATCAGATACCTGAATTTGATTTATAAGATTGGCATGTTTTGCATAATCTTCAATGTTGATGCTTTTTTGCATTCTTTGTATGCACGAATTGTGATCTGAATCAGTTGTTTATCCTCAATGAAATTATGAGTGCAGTGAAGGAGGTTTCTATAATGCAATTATGACCTTTCCAAACAATTACCCCAACAGCCCTCCAACTGTGAAGTTTACATCAGAGATATGGCATCCAAATGGTAAGTACTTGCTTTGTGTGGTGTGTTTTTACCTCTTTTTTGAGGTTGGGCTGTTGTCTTGAGGATTGGTGTTGTTTCTTCTACAGTCTACCCTGATGGAAGGGTTTGCATTTCAATTCTTCACCCTCCCGGCGATGACCCAACTGGTTATGAACTTGCAAGTGAGCGCTGGAGTCCAGTGCACACGGTATGATTAATGTTTAACTAAAAGATTTCTATTCTTATTCCACATCACATTCGTGTTTCTATTCAATGTACTCGTATTGTATGATGACACTAAGTTGCAGGTCGAGAGCATAGTTTTGAGCATTGTATCAATGCTTTCAAGCCCTAACGATGAATCCCCCGCAAACATTGAAGCTGCGGTATGTAGATGTCTATTAACGCTTATGTAACTGTTAGGATCAGCCCGTTATGATATGTTTTGGTAACTAACAGAATTATGTGTTTCCCTTAAATGGGTTAAACAGAAAGAATGGAGAGAACGAAGGGACGATTTCAAGAAGAAAGTCAGTGGCTGCGTGAGGCGATCACAAGAAATGCTGTTGTAGTCCTCAACATTGCCTTGTAGCTTTCTGATATTTCAAATGTTTTCCAGAATATGAACTCCTATTCAAGTAAAATTACATCATTTATACACATTCTAGTTATTTTAGTACTTGGTTGTGACTTGTGAACATATATGCGGAGAGTCAAATTGGTGCATGTTATTGGCCCCACTAAATACTAATGTTGCATTGAAGATTATAGGTTTGGGCAAAGAAGTCAAGTATAGCCTGTAGGTGTTCAGCAAACATCAAAGCATGGGATGCACCAGCTTGAATATTTATTTGTCTTTTGTGTTGCTCATTAAATTAGTACTTCTGTGATTTTGGTGTAGTGATGGAATGGGTATTAAAGTATTTTACGTTTAAAAATAGGGGTAAATACAATAAGCACTCTTGAACTATCGGCATTTTCAATTTGCATCCCTGAATTTTGGTCTGAAACTTTTAGCACCCCTGAAGTAGTAAAAGATCTTTCTGTTCGTTAGACGTAACGTTAGCAGTAGGAATGACCAAAATGCCCCCCAAAATATTAAATTAAAAAAACAACATATCAGATCAATTTGGTATAATCTTATAGTCTTTTTCCAACCCTTTCATCTCCCTCTCATCTCATATACAACCTCTCTTTCCCAACCTTCTTATACAACTAAATCTCGTCGGCGACGAGAAGCGAAGAAGCCGCTGGCAACGAGCAGCGAAGAAGACGTCGCCTCCTCGCTGTGGTCGAACCGTTCCAGATCTCGTCGTGGCTAGGCTTCGCCGGCTTGAGGCTGGCCTCGCCGTGGCCTTTCTGCCTTGAGGCTAGCCTCGTCGTGCTCGAGGCTGGTCTGCCGCTTCGTATTACTCTGACGAAAATGGTCGTTGTCGTGGTCCGTCGCCTGCTACAACACGCTCTTGTTTGTATTCGAGCTTCGCCGCGATTAGATCCGTTAGATTCACCGACTTGATCTCTTCTTTGCCATATGTTTGTTATGTTCATTAAGCTTGTTAGTTTTTTTTTTTTTTTGAAATGAGAAGTTTGTTAGGGATTGAATGAAATTGGTTAGTTGTTATATGAAATTGAGTTGTTGTAATTTGTTGGATGATAAAATTAAGAAATATTTTTGGATTTTCCAGCGAAAATATGATGTTTCTGGCGAGACTATGAAATTTCCGATGAGTTTATGAACTTTTCGGCGAGTGTATGAAGTTTCCATCAAGATAATGATTTTCCAGCGAAACTATGTTGAAGAAGAAGAAGGATAGTAAAGGGCATTTTGGAGATTTCAAAAAATAAATAAGTCATGTCATGACTTAATAGTGACATTTTCCGTTAATTTTAACTGACGAAAAGATTTTTTGCTACTTCAAAAGTGCTAAAAATTTCAGACCAAAATTCAAAAAAAAAAAAAAACGTTAATAGTTCAAGAATGATCATTGTATTTACCCCTTAAAAATAAGGGGAATAAAATGTGAATTCTGTATTCACAGTTCCAAGGAGCAGAGAAAAGAGTAGTGAAAATGAAATGAAATGGGGAGCGTGTAACACAAAAGCTACAATGGAATGGAATCAAACAAATAGGTGGTGTGGGGGGAACCAAAGCACCAGTGAAACACTGACACCTCCATCACCAAAACACAAGGCAGCACAGGCAGAGGTAAAAAAACAAGACACATAAATTAACAAGATAGCGCTGATTCAAAGAGCTCACCTCTCTCATTTCTCCACGCCCTTCCCTTCCCTAACTTCCTCTTCTTTTCAATTATTCAAAATTTTAAAATAAAATTAACTTTATTTTATAAAAATGAAAGACACTTGATTTGGGACATTTATTAAGAGCAATAAATAAAATTTCAAAGGGATTAGTAAAGTAATAGTAGGAGAGAATAATAAAATAAAAAAGACACACACAACCAATCAGCAAACACACTTTCTGTTGTGTCTCCTATTCTAACTGTGAAAGAACTTTCTTTCTATCACCTCCCATCTGCTTTCTATTCACTCTTCTCTCTCTTCTTTTTAGCTTTCGTTTCTTTTCCCACACTTTCTCTCTCGTTTCCTCCTCTCTCTCTCTCATCAATCTCTTATCCCATGGAATTCTTGCCATCTCTCGTGACTCTTCCTCCAGCTTTCACCTCACTATCAACAACCCACACATCGTGAAACTCCTAAATCCCCACACATTTATCTCAAAAAATTCCAACCATTTCTCTCTGATGACTCCTCTGGTTCTCTATCACACCACCATCAACAGCAACAGCAACATCATCGCCCACCATGCGATCCCCGCAGTACCTCCGTAACGGAGGCGGCGACACACCGCGAATGCCGACCCCGCACTTCCAGTCCACCGTCTCCGTACAGAAGCTCCGCCGATTCAACACGCTGATTCTCGTATTCCGAACCCTCACTTTCTGCTTCTCCCTCGCCGCCGCTGTCTTCATGCTCACCAACGCTCGCGGCCCCACTTGGTACGATTTCGACGCCTTCAGGTATATATTGCCCCCATCTTTTTCCCGCAAAACGCTCCAAAATCAATTTGTAATTTATTTTCCTCCACTTTCCCGCAAACCAAACAGAGAAATAGGAAGCTATTGAGAACAATATTTAGTTATTTACCTTGCCGATGATGCAGATTCGTGATGGCTGCAAACGCAATAGTGGCTGTGTACTCGATCTTCGAAATGGGAGCTTCTGTTTGGGAAATTTCCAGAAGCTTCACTCTGTTCCCGGAATTCTTACAGGTGTGGTTCGACTTCGGCCATGACCAGGTTGGTTCAACATTCAAAACCCTAACAATTTTGTTCCTCTATCTTATAGCAATAATTGTATGTGTGTAATTGGGTTATTGTTAATGGTGCAGGTGTTTGCGTACCTGCTGCTGTCGGCGAACTCGGCCGGGACGTCGCTGGCGAGGACGCTGAGGGGGATGGACACGTGTACGGTGGCGAAAACGTTCTGCGTCCAGTCAGACATCTCTATCGCCTTGGGATTTGCCGGATTCCTGTTTCTAGGGTTTTCGTCTCTGCTCTCCGGTTTCCGGGTCGTCTGTTTCATAATCAACGGTTCTCGTTTTCACCTATAGAGTAGAGATGTGATGAGGTTCGTTCCAGTGTGGGTGG
Organism: Pelargonium myrrhifolium; assembly: GCA_036897405.1. Classification (NCBI taxonomy): domain Eukaryota; kingdom Viridiplantae; phylum Streptophyta; class Magnoliopsida; order Geraniales; family Geraniaceae; genus Pelargonium; species Pelargonium myrrhifolium. Next base: position 6,220 of record JAYMTK010001007.1, read on the forward strand.
CTGTATCGTATTGTTTAGGCTCTCAGAGTCTGTGTCTCCATGTTTCGAGTCTTGTAGTTGTTCTGTCTGTAAAATGGACAGAGAGGATAATTCTGTATATGAGTAAGATTTGCCTATTCTTTATTTCTTTCTTCTTAATTAATTAAATCTATTCATCATTTTATTTATATAAAATAATTGCAAATGTGGGAGTGAATTATGAATACAGGACAGAAATTTGAAATATGTTGTGACCAACTCAATCCATTTAATAATCAAACCGTAATCGTGTCGAGTACACTAATATAATTCGTTTATTGATCCACCAATTTAAAAATAAAAATGTAAACTTAAAAAATATCGTGTAAAGAAACATATAAATTAAAAATGTCAAATATATTGGCTCATGTCGGGTCAACATCAATCCTTTTGTTTAAACATGTCGTGTCATGTAATTTTGAATTGATTAAACGTGTTAGACATGTTATCTCGTGTTAACTCACTCATAAGCGGGTCACGTTAATACTTTGTTATTCAACCGGTTTACTAAACAAATCGAATTCACATCGACCTATTTAGCATAATATTAAACCTTCGTCGCAATTTGTCAAGCTTTGCCACACCCCTAGTTTCTAGGCAACACAAACTAACCATTCATTGTAATGAATTTTAGAGAACAGTGCACCCTAAAAATTTGTGGTTCCAAGTTTGGAGATTCTCTACTCAAACTCGAGTGGATGGATATTTGGTAATGGACAAACATAATTGTGATTAAACAGGACTAATCATCCAAGTAGCAAAAATGTTCAAGAAGCAGTTCTCTTGTAAATTTGTAATTTAAAGATAGATTCTAGAGTATTGTGGAGTAAAATGTGCTAAGGTTGTTCATCAACCTACTGATCATGACACTAAAATGAGACTAGAGATTAAGTCAAAACTTCCATTGATGTAATGCTAAAAAAACTGAAACAACTCTAGTATCTAGGCATATTGCGCAACACCACCAGGTTTCACCTTCAGTTCCCTTCATATTTGGGTTCAGCCATCACGAAATGGTAAGCAACAACCGCAATAAATATAAAGATGCCAAGAAAATTGGAAAAAAATCCAAGGTCTTGATCATCAATCATCTGCAAAACCACAAAGAATGATCACATTATGTCATAATCTCATCACTCACGAAATGAATACATTTTAAGAAGGAACAAAAGTAACTCGGTTGGTTCTCATACACAAATACTTAATTAATATGACAAGCACTAGAGTTCATTCCATTTTGCGACTTTTGTCTCAGCTAGAACTGACCATTTTTCAGAAAATTTCTACAAAATCTGAATTCACTCAATGTTACAATGCCTTTCAGGTAGGGCCTAACTGAAATCACGGGCATAGTTAACTCTAATACCTTAAAATTGAACTATTATAGGTAAGATGAGTACAAAAGATGTAGGGCACAAAAAGAGTTCCCTTCTCCCTTAGATGGAAAATTGTGTCATTCACCATTTTGTCAGAGCACCTATGTTCATCATTGATTCCCTCATCTAGGCCTTCACAAGACACTGGCCATGTCCAAGTAAGTCACCATGATTAACAATTTTCATGCTAGCTCCATCCATCACAGTAAAGTCCAAACACTGTATCTAAAAGGCATTTCCATGTTATTAACTCAAGCGGCCTAGGGTCCCCAAATGGAACTAAGTCATAAACACGGATAACATTTACATATGAAGAGGAACAAGACAATGGAATGAATGTGCACACAACTTCATCAGTTCACTCCTCGGAAAACATGAACCGTCTTAAGTGTTTTTTTTATTATTATTTCTTTTGAAAGGAAACTGAAATTATGTTAATTCAAATTTGAATATGAGCTACTTGGTTCGTAGACCGATCAATAAAGAAAAAATCAATCCTAACCCTTTGTTTGACATCAATAATGGCATCATTTTTCTCTAATTCTATCAAAATACTGACCTCTAGCCTTCTACAATTATTATTCATTCTGAATTCTAACCCTTTGTTTGATAAAACTTATCCTCTTAAACCTTAATTATGAAGGCGAAATTGAAAAAAAAAAAAAAAATTATGAAGGTGGAATTGAAGAAAAAATTTTATGAAGAATTAAAAAAAAAAACTACTGATCGCAGTGGGAATTGAACCCACGACCTTTAGATTCGGAGTCTAACGCGATATCCACTCCGCTATGCGACCTTGCTTGAAACAATTCACAATACATCCATACTTTACCAGTTTCAACAAACCCAATGAGAACAAACCGACAAATTCTCAAGGTCTTCTTGGACCGCGAACAATGAAAGAGACATTGCAATAACAATAACAGAGTTCATCGAATTTAAACAAAATCAATGATTCAAAATACTGCATACTCTGAATTTAAATATAATGTCTCAGATCTGAAGCTAGAAATCGAAATTTCTGAGAGAGATGGGGGCGGAGAGCACGTACCTTTCGGTGGACCGATCGCGAAAACGCCAAAAAAAAAAAATTAAATGGGAGATCTCAGATCTGGAAATGAAAACAGAGGACGAAGACGAAAACTGTATGTCCGGTAGTAGCTGCGATAATGGGAATTGATTGGTTTTGCAGTTAGCGAAACAGACCTGAGACTCAGTCCTGTGTAGTGGGCTCATTTCGTATCTAAGCCCATGGGCTTTGAAAGCCCAACAACTTAGTTTTTGAATCTGTAGTCCGAGAAAACAAAAATGATGGAGAAAGTTGTTCAAAATCAATCAATGTCCACAAAACAATTCTCCAAGCTGAAGATCAGATTCTTACCATTAAATTACAGTGTGTTTAAATTAAATTGTCTTTAAATCTTGTAATTTTTGCTAATATTCAACATGACGTGTCAAACCGACACTATTCAGTTTGTAGATTGCAAGAAAATGAAATATTCAAACATCCACCGAAAATTGAGCGCGAATTTGGGGTTCAGTGTGGTTTGTTTCAGCTGCAGAGCAGCGTTACATATTGAGGGAAGTGAAAAAACCTTAACTTCCTGATCGCCCCAGTAAAACTAGAATCTCACTCTCTGAGGCAAAACAGATCTGATTCTGTACGTATTGTCCAACCACTGATTGTTCTAATAAAAACGTTGTAAATTCAGGTATATAACAGTACTGTATCATTATTGAATTTGAATTTCTTAGGTGCAGAGAATTTCAGAAGAGATGGCTACTGATAAGAAACCCCCAGCCCCATCTCCTATCCGGTTTTCTAAGTTTTTTCAGGTGTGATTTTCTGTGGTTTATGCGATCATATAATAAGATTTTGATTCCTCTGGTTTATATATGATTCTGAAATGTTGGTTTGGTGGCAGGCCAATATGAGAATTTTAGTTACCGGAGGAGCGGGATTCATTGGGTCTCACCTAGTTGACAAGTTGATGGAGAATGAAAAGAACGAAGTAAGCATTATATGTACATATATTTGGTGTTTCATTATGTGCTTTTTTTTACCACATTTAATATGTTTGTGCTTCATATGTTATTCAACTTTCAGGTCATTGTTGTGGATAACTATTTCACTGGCTCCAAGGAGAATCTTGTGCAATGGATTGGTCATCCGAGATTCGAGCTTATTCGTCATGGTATGTGGCTCTTTCATCTTGTAACATCTTTAATGGTGAACATTCTTGCATTCTCAACAAAGTTGCTTACAATTTAAACTAAAATAGACTTTGTTTAATTGGACATATTGTGTCAATATGTTCTCAAATCCGCTTTAGGCTGACAGATCTTAATTATGTACCCGCCTTCTGATTTTTGCATTCTAGCATTGATTCCTTCTTGTTATGTGTTATTTTCTGTACCATATCTTCCTTGCATTCCCATTCTCTTTTGTAATATAAAATTTTAATATCATGATTGTTTTGCAATTTGCATATTTGTATTCAATATTGATACAGATATCACACAACCTTTGCTAGTTGAGGTTGATCAGATTTACCACCTTGCTTGTCCAGCATCCCCAATTTTCTACAAGTACAATCCCGTGAAGGTGAGAGTGTTGCTTGCCTATCAGGATACAATATATTGAATCAATTAAATTACATCGAGTGTTTGTCTGATTTGTGATCATATGACACTTGACAGACATTAAAGACAAGTGTGATGGGTACTTTGAATATGTTAGGACTTGCTAAGCGGGTTGGAGCAAGGTTTGAGGCTGCTTCCCCTCGTTTTAGTTTTCTATTTCGGGTCAAACCTAATGCATTCTTGTGTTTAATTATTGTATGGTAATGACCCCAGAATTTTGCTGACATCAACTTCAGAGGTGTATGGAGATCCTCTCAAGCACCCTCAGGAGGAGAGTTATTGGGGAAATGTGAATCCAATTGGTATGTTCATTGCTGTAATGGCACAATTTAATAATGTTGTTGTGTTAAGGTAGCATATCTGTTGAAAGATTTTCCAAAGTCATGGCACACAGTTTTTGTATCACATCGTGTAAAAACTAAGAATTTCTTTGCTAAATTGAGAGAGATAGAGAGATTACGTGGTCATCTCTACAGCTTAGAAGGCTTTAGCTTTTAAGTTTAGACTTGCATTTCATATATTTGTTTTATCTGATTTACTACCTTAATTGCAAATAGATTCTCTCCAACAATTTTAGCTAGCTTAATACGGCATATATTAGTTCATATATATTTGTATTTTGTAAAATATATTTCAGGAGTTAGGAGCTGCTATGATGAGGGAAAGCGTGTAGCTGAAACCTTGATGTTTGATTATCATAGGCAGCACGGGATAGGTAAGAAGAAGCTCGCCCCTTCTCTGCTTAGAATATTTCTCTTTGATATATCAATTGATGACTCCATATCATCTCTGTTTACCTATTGTTTCAGAGATTAGGATTGCTAGAATTTTCAACACTTATGGACCTCGCATGAATCTAGATGATGGACGTGTTGTCAGCAACTTCCTAGCCCAAGCAATCCGGTATTGTAGTTCTATCAATTTCTTTTTAGCTTGGATATATATACTTTTACAGCCACATAATGTTTTCTGTCTATGCAGTGGCGAGAAGTTGACAGTTCAATCACCCGGAACACAAACGCGAAGCTTCTGTTATGTCTCTGATATGGTATGCAAAAATTTGTTATATGTACTGCATTAATGTAGAATATTTAAATCAACTGTGTATCACTGGTTTAAAATTTTGAAGGTTGATGGCCTTATTCGACTTATGGAAGGAGAGAACACTGGACCTATCAACATTGGGAATCCAGGTTACTGATCTTAACTATACAACGCATCAAATGGTGCGTTCCTTTGCCATTATTGACCCAACTTTTTATGTGATTCAGGTGAATTTACAGTGCTTGAGCTTGCGCAGAATGTTAAGGAGGTCAGTAGTATTTCTTTTCTTTGTGTTCGGAAAATGGATTGTTTGCAAGACTATGGAAACTCAAAACATGTAGTGGCGTGACGTGCAGCTAATCAATCCTCAAGCGGAGATCAGTATGGTGGAAAACACGCCAGATGATCCTCGCCAGAGGAAGCCGGTTATCGCAAAAGCCAAGGAGTTGCTAAACTGGGAACCGAAGGTGAAGCTGCGAGATGGGCTTCGGCTGATGGAACAAGACTTCAGGAATAGGCTAGGAGTGGCTAAGAAATAGGGAAGTCAAGGCTACAAATGGATTTTATGTTGCAGTTTTTAGCAGATGGGAGTTCTAGAGATGTGATTCATATTTGCTGCTTTATTTGCCTTTCTTTTATACCAATTATTTTGTCAGTCAATTCTTTGATTCACATAAATCACATTGCATATCATGTAATGATAAGCATTTGGATGGTATTTCATTGAAATATACATAAATTGGTATCTTTTTGGCAATGGCATGATCAAACCAACCAACCTTTCTTGGTTACAGATACTTTTCCATTCACTGAAAGTTAATGTGTGATTTAGTGTTTGTTTGTTTTGCCCAGATCCAATAAACTCAAAAGGGTCGGTTTGGTGATCATAGTAGTTTGCTCTTTTTTATGCCACCCGACTTCAAATCTTAACGATTGTCCAATGACAAAATAGTCTTGAGGTACACTAAAATCCAGTAACAAAATAGTCTATTTATATTTCTTAGCTCAATAAACTCGAGAGTTGGTCTGATGCTCAGAGTTGTTTGCTCTTTTCTAAGCCACCCGAGTTCAAATCTTAACAATTGTGCCGTGGCAAAATAGTTTTGAGGTACGCAAAAACCTAGTATGGAGACTCTTGTTTATTTGACCAAAGTTGTATCTCTCAAAAATTGATTTACTCTAAAAGTAACAAACATATAGTCCTATATGTTATGAATAGAATTATAGAACTCAATGGCAACTTGGCCAGGAAAAAAAAACCTTTATAGTAGTATATGGAATCAAAAATGGATATTTGCAACTTAAGCCCATGCTCATTTGCAGTATGCAAAATATAATTAGTTGCTAAATCATATGATCTGCAAAATTTGTAACAATGAGCAATAATGGTGGGAAAGATTACTGGAGATCAAATTCTAATTTAGATCTCTAAGCTTCTGCAACTGTCTGAGCCCGCGGTGCTTTCTTCTGTTTCTTGGCCTTCTTAGGGGGTTCACTCCCATCTTCCACTTGTGTTGTGCACTCAATTCTTGCAAAGATAGGTTTAGGTTCAGCCATGATCTGACCACCCTTTAGCCCACCCCACTTGGTCTCACTCTGCATTACAAAACAGTCGAAACACACGTAAACACAAACAACATGACCTTATGGATCAACTACATAGCTGTATGCTTATGTTATGTGTGTGAACAAGAAAGACACAGACCCATGTTATGGTGTGGAACTGATCTCTTGAATAACCAAGCTGTTCAAATATCCTCAAACTTAACCCCGGTGTGACAGGGGATAAAGCGATTGCTATAATCCTCATTGCTTCCAATATAATTACAAGATCCTGCTCCAAGACCGGGGAAAAAAATCAAATAGTGAAAAAAGAAGAACAGAAGTAACAACCAACTCAACTAAGTTTTGTACAAGCCTGAACAGAATATAATCAATATATCATTGTTTTATTGTTTATGACGAAATTATGTATAACACAAACCTTTGCTGCAGCTTCAGAATCAGAACCCCCTTTCTTAAAAAGAGACCATGGAGCACGTTCATCCATGTAGAGATTCCCAGCATTACTAATCTCTAGCACGGCCTCACAAGCTGATGTCAGTGAGAGGTTTTCATAATTAACCCGAGCCTTCTCAACCTAAGAGGAAAAGATTGCAACAGAAATTATAAGATCATTTAAGTTAGAGGATTGTAAGCAGTTTATCATACTGCAATGTTGCATTGATGCACTCAAAGCTTACTAGATTGTCCACGGTTTCCTTGAAGCCAGTTCCTTCAGCTGCAATACTTGAATCAACCACCAATGTCGATTGGCAGTTCTTTTTAAGAAGCCCAAGAGTGCGGTTAAGAAGATTTCCTACATATAATAAACCATCGCCAGTTTTACTTGTGGTACAGAACTGAACAGGGATAATCCATCAGCCTAAAGTGTAAGAGAATATATCCAGACTAGAAATACCTATTGTGTTGGCTAGATGTGCATTGATGATGTTTATGAAACGTTCTTCTGAATAGTCACCATCATTACCAAATTCAACCTCCCTGAGGAAGAAGTACCGGACTGCATCAGACCCAAAGTTCTGAACCAATTCATTTGGTTCAAGTGTATTCCCTAGAGATTTCCCCATTTTCAAGCCATCCTATAATTTTTAAAAAGAAGAAGCATTGCTGCATGAAATTAACTGTATATGAGATACCAAAAGACTTGCTCAGTTAGACAACTTCTAACAATGTAAGTTGAACAAGAATCATCATGTTCCAGGTGAACTTTCTATGCCAACTGATAATCATTAGCTAATAAACCTAGAAGTAAAATTCATATCAAGTCCTACAGTTTATCTCATTTTTTTCACTTAGAGCTGATGATTAAGGGTAAGAGAACATACAGGCGCAAAAAATGACACAGAGAAATGTGATGAATACAAGATAAATGGAATGCTTCACAAAGAACATCATTTCAATTTACTTAGCAGAAAACACAAAAACAAAACATATTCTCTATTTGAGAGAGCCTCCCAAATAGTTTCCATAGCTTCCACCATAGGAAAGGACAGCCCTGAGAATCTTACCAAAAATGCATTTAATATGTTTCCTGGTTATAGCATCAAATTACCATTTTGCTTGGTTCGACTAACCAAATAGACTATCAAGATAGATTGTAGGGCTTACACTGAACTTTCATCTCAATGGATAATTGAAAATTTTGGGAGCCTACTATGGTGAATACTACGCGGCCCCAGAAAACTAGAAATATGAACCACAATTATAATAAATAAATAAATAAAAACTAGCCAAAATGGAGCTGAAGTACTTTATTTCTCAGGCACATTGTAGGTCCCAGTATAAGTAACATCACAAAGATGACAGAAAACAAAGATATAAAAAAGTTTTAGGATTAGTGCCAAGTAAACTCTTTTGAAGCTTTAGACATGAAGTACATTGCTTATAACTAGCTAAGAAAGGAAACAATATGCTATATACTAAGGTAGATACCTTTGTCAGGAATCCATGGCCAAAGACCTTCTTTGGAAGACTTAATCCAGCAGCCGTTAGCATTGCTGGCCAGTAAACAGCATGGAAACGTAAAATATCCTACAGAGTAGTAGAAAGAAAAAAATATGTATGAAGCACCAAAGTTACTGAATGCTATAAAGTATAAATTAATGGAAGAGACATCCCATCTACTTAACTTTCAGGATGATGGGTATGAAAACAAGGAACAAGTTTACCAACAATGAGAAGGAAAACTTCATACCTTCCCAATCAAGTGCAGTGAAGCAGGCCAACCTGAAGAAACAGCATTTTGTAAACTAGGTTGCTCCATGTCCTCTGACAGTGCTGATATATAACTGCGTACAGAATAAAATATGGAGTAAAAGTCCTTCACACCAGTTACATATCAAAATCATTTGCAACAGAATTAATAAAGAACACTCTTTCCCTGTGCGCAACAGCTGAAGAGTTGGTGACCGCGAAATGTCAGCCATAAAAGTTTAAATGAAAGCGCATTTGTTATATTGCCACAGAACTTACACAGTTAGGAGTTAGGATATGAAAACTTTATAATTATACAAGAGAAAACTTTACCCTAGCAAGGCATCAAACCAAACGTAAATAGTTTGCTTATGGTCATTTGGAACTGGAATTCCCCAGTCTACTGCTGCTCGAGAAATGGAAAAATCTCTTAGGCCATCTTTGATAAAGCTTTGCACCTGGGAAAAGTTATGGCAGAAGTCAATTCAAAAGGAATTGATGTCAAAAGGAATTTCCAGGCAGCTAATTATAAGAATTGGTGTTAGCAAAGTTCTAACATAAAATTGCAAAAATAGATACCATATGTGTCACATATGAGATCGAGATTCCAGGTCATCGATGGAGGGACAAGACAAAAATACCAAAAGTCAAATATGACAGTATATAACCAAATATAAGTAATGAAAGTCACTAAAGATCTTCAATGAAATCTAATTTTTTTTCTCTACATAATAGCCAATGATTTGAAAATGAGCCTATGAAGTTGGCCATGCAAAGTAAGGCAATACGAAAGGACTTATCTCCATATGCTTGGAAGACATTGGCTTCACTTCCTAAGTTTGGTTCTTGAACAAAACTGAATGGAAATGGTCTCAAATGCTACTGAACTGTTATATAGTTCAATTCATATCTCTTGGTTTGCCCAAATAACCACAAGGAGCATAGCTTTCAAAAGCACACTAAGCAAGCCTCAATTCCAAATTAGTTGTCAAATCACTTCGGAATGCAAAATAAACCACCAAGTAAATAAAACTCATCACTCTCTGACCTCATGTAAACGGTATGAAGGTTGCACAAGATCTGGATTCTGTGTCAAGGTTTCTTCCAATAAATTTTGATACTTTGACAGAGCAAAGAAGTAATTATCCTCTTTCCGTGGAATGCATGGCTTTAGGTGCACAGGGCAACATTTATTGTCAAGCAATTCTTTCTCATCCTGCATAAAAGTAGCATTACACTATTTATAAGACCACATGAAAAAACTTCATCTAAGCAAACTAATCCAGTAAGTACACAGCCATACTGAATTGAGACAACAAAGTAAGGCTTCCTAATATACTAGTAAAAAATAAGCTACTTCACTCAAAAGAAATAGTAGAGAAAATTTTAAAATAAATTTTTTTAAACCCCAAGTTGTCTTTTCAAATACAAGGTACAACCTTGTACTCCTCACAGTTAACACAGTAAATCCCCTCGTAGTCTTTCCGGTATATGTCACCATTGGCAAGAACCCTCGAGTAAAATTCCTTAACAATAGCTTCATGCTTGGGATCAGTTGTACGAATGAACTTGTCATAAGATATGTCTAACTGCAAAAGCAAAAAATAAAATGGTAACCAAAAATTGTAAAACAAGTAGATAAGTCAAACATTAAAAACACTTGCAACTAGACATGAAAGCAAATTCCTAGGGATAGCAATACTTACATTTTTCCAAAGGGTTCTGTAAGCTTGTGAAATTACGTCACAGTGTTCGCTTGGACTGAGACCACTGGCAGCAGCCGCAGTAGCTATCTTCTCACCATGCTCATCTGTCCCGGTGATAAATATAACTTTTTTCCCTAGCAGCCTCTGCCATAATTAAAAAAATATTCAGACAACAGGAGACATTTTTGTACACTCATTTTGAATATAATAGATACCCTCAATTTAGTCTACAAGGTTCCAATAGCAAAATTTAACATTACAATCAATTCAATAAAAAGAATGAGCAACTGCACTTGTCTCAACAACACAACAAATGATCTATTATTCTTTCAAAAATTAACCGGAAGCCTCAATAAGTACTTAAGTAGCTACAGAAACTAACTGGAAATCAAAAGCTCGTTTTCTTGCGCTTTCTTAGGAACCAAACAGAGGGCTAAGGTTTCATCCGACGAAAATGATACAGTATAAATCCCAGAATAGAAAAAGAAAATTAAGTAGAGGCAATTTGAAACGAAGAAATTACATGGAATCGGGCAATAGCATCAGCAGCAATAGTGGTATAAGCACTGCCCATGTGGGGAGGGGCATTGACGTAATAGAGCGGAGTGGTGAGGACAAAAGGGTCAGGTGATTCGCAGTTTGGGAGGGTAGAATTGGTGGAGCAAGTGCAGAACAAAGCTCTCTTGGAAGACGAGAAGTAGAAATTTGGACGAAAATGGAGACGATTCTTGAAATGGATTGCTGTAGAGTGGACCGACTGCAAGGGATTGAGTAACCATCGGCCGCTTTGTATTGAGAAGTGTATTCTAGCTGCCATTTTGCTCTGTGAACAGTTGCAGTGATAGCTTATCGATTTTTCTATCCGAGAAGACGGAGGAAGAATTGCTGAGAGTTGAGCCTTTCTGAGAAGCTAATCGAGATGGGCTTGTATTTGGTTTGGTCCTCTCCTCTCCTCTATCAGCCCATTTTTTTTTTGTTCAAATTGATTACCCATCCAAGCGAAATAAACTCTAAGGATGCGTTTAATCGCATGGATATAGCAACGGATTGGATTTCGAAATTCATTATACTGTCTTATCCAATGTTTGATGACAACGATGGATTACATTTCGAAATCCATTATGTGATTTATATCCATCATACGATGGATAAAATAATCCAAGGACCCCCTTGGATTACGATAGATTGGATATAAAATTATATTTATTTCCAAAATACCCCGATCTAATTCTTTTTTTTTTATTTTTTTCTTTTGTACAAAAATAATGATTAATATAAATTATTAAATTTATAAAAATTTGAAATCATATAAAAATTTTGAAATGAAAATTTATTTCATTCGGATTTGGAAGAAACTTGACTAAAGCTTTAAAACTA
>JAYMTK010001008.1:0-18139 GCA_036897405.1 Pelargonium myrrhifolium
AACTTAGACTGGGAAAAATAAAATTATCGGGGAGTTGTGTGTGTAAAATGTGAAAAGACAAAACATGCAAAATGATTAAAAGTGGATTTGGAGATTTCAAGCTAACAACGTAGTAGGGATGTGACTGGTGTAATAATGCTCAAATATAGGTCGGATTTGTTAGAGTGTGTGTGTTGTAATTAAATGTTTTACCTGATCATCTTATATCCCCGGAATCGCCTATTGGTAAGATCCCTCCGGGTAAGAAGGTGAACTCCACGACGACTACGTCCGAGAAGAATTGCGCCCCCAGGAAAACCTTGTCAGGGCCTACAAGGGGGGTCACATACAGCTTAGCATTACGATTAACCTTGTAGCGGGCGAAAGGAGTCCTCTTAGCATACGTATATTAGAGTTTCTCCCCACCCTATTATCTGATCTGTACGGAGTGATTCTATTGAAAAGAACTACATCGTACTAAGATCAAGGTACGGGTGATTAATCCACATCAAGCATAAAGTACAACAAATCATAAAAACCATTTTTGTAATACACAACACACTTAAAACAATTAACCCTACTACATTTTTACACAGCCAATCACATCCCTTATCCACAAAAGGATTAGTTACTCATGTTCTTAGACAAACATGAATTAATGATTTTATCGAAATTGAAAATCATGATCATGTGATTATATTGAAGAACAATCATAAACAAAATGTGTTTAACAATTGAAAGACTAAATAAACTCATAAACAATCAGTTCTATCCAAAAAAACAATAATCCAAATACAAGGAAAATGATTACAACGATTATACCACACGATTGATGTTGTCACACCACCAAAAGCATGTAATCCTTGCTCTCCTTTGATCCTTGGTTGCCCTTGGGAGTCTCCTCTGGAAGAATGATGAAAAATGGGGATTGAAAGTGGTGGAAACGGCTGAGAGTTCGTGAAATGGGAGTTGCCCTAATTTGGGTCCAAAATGTGCTATATATAGAACAACACGATTTGCCACGGCAAATAATTCTGAAACCCTAATTGGCAAGTTTCTATTCTGAGCTTTTGCCGCGGCACACTTCTCGGCTTGCTGGTGAAGTCATCCATCTTTTTGCCGCGGCAAATTATGATTTGTCGCGGCATGTTGCTTTGCCTTGAACTTTTGTGCTTCGATCTCAATTTCGCTCCCTTCCGTGCCTTAATCCTCCTTGGTATTGACCTGAAAATCACATAGAAACATACCCAAGGATTATATGGCACAAATAAGCAATAATAAGCATAAAATTACATCGAATTAACCGAAAATCACACATTTGGTCCTAGGGACACCCATGAGGCACACTTGGCATATTTTGGCAAGAAAGAGGCCTCAAAGTGCTAAGATGAGAGTGAAATGCAGCGAGAATGAAGGCATACTAGCATGATTTAGGGTCCAATAACTAGTACAAAATACTAGTTATCAATGGAAGTTATCATTATCGATTTTAGTTTAATGTTTCTTGTTGTTGGGCGTACCTACGGTACCCAGTCTCCGAGCACAAGTTCCCTCATCTCTCATTCTCCATTAAAATCTTCCCTTCGCTAGAATGGGACATTTGCTTGTGGATTCCCTTCATTGTTGTTATGCGGTCCGCCTTGCCCAGCTCTTGGGGCATTGCGTCCCCCATTTTGCCCATTTACTATGGGCAGAACTTGTTGGTAGGCAAGGCCCCGAAAAGTATACCAATGTCGTCTAAGTAGTAAAGGACAGTAAAGTCTGAATATCGATCCACATAGAGTTGTTCAATAGTTACGGTAGTTCGGTCGGTGTAGTTAGACATAAGCTACTAAAAAAAGTAAATATTGGGGGTGTGATTGTTGTGTGTGGTGAACAAGCAAATATGAACAATTAAAGAAAAATGAAGCTCGAGTGAATGGAATAAAGAATAGCAAGAGTAAATGGGCGGGATGTAATTGGTATAAAATAGGTGTATGCATTGAGAATGGATTTTCCATGATTAAAGTGTTTTATTAATTACTACCCAATCATCTTTTACCCTCGAAAGTCCTATTGGTCAGACCCTTCCGAGATTTACATTGAACTCAACGGCAACTACGTCTGTTAAGAGTTGCGCCCCCAGACAGGATTGTCAAATACAAAGGGGTCACATACACTCTATCATGATGAGTAACTATGTAGCAGGTGAAGGGAGTCTCGTAGCATACGTATACTAGATATTTTCCTACCCTATGATCCGATCCGTACGGAGTGACTCTATTGAGTAGTGGCACACCATACTAAAATCGAGGTGCGGGTGATTAATCCACAATAATAATTAACGATTGGAATCATAGAAATAATTAAATTAAACAGAATAACACAAGGCAATAAATCCAATTCAATTCATACACGCAACCAATTGCATCCCTAACCTAAAACGGGTTAGTTATGCATCATCATAGACAAAAATACAATATATATTGAAACTATTATCCAAATCATGTTTATAATATTCAAACAATGAAGAATCATAAACTAGTGATCTGAAATATTGGAGTATCAATGTAACAATACACAAGACAAGAGAAAAACACGTAAAATGAAGACTACCGAATGCGTGGGCTGTCAATCCTCTTCACTTTCAAGAGTGCTCCTTCTCTCCTTGGTACTCCTTGTTGATTTCCAATGAAAGAATGGTTGAATTTTGTGGTAGAATGGTTTAGAAAATGGTTGGAGGCTGAACAAAATGAGCTTGCCCTAATTTGGTCACTTACATGCATATTTATAGAAGTTTTTGCGTTGTCACAGTAGGCATCTCATTGTCACAGAAATGACCCGTTGACGCGCATAGTTTCCATAATTGACCTGCACTCCCTGCCGCAACAAGCTACTATAATAGATGGCTCCTTTTTAATTTCGAATTCGCTCCCCTTCATGCCTTAGTCCTCCTTGTGTAGACCTGAAAATTATCAATAAAACTTATACAAAGATTATAAGAGCACAAATGAGCATAGTTAGCCCAAATTAACCGTAAAAACGTCGAAATTAACAAAAGTTGCCCATTAACCAACATTTGGGCACAATTAGCATACTCAGGCAAAATTAGCAAGAGTTAATGTTCAAATAGAGGTGAAATACAGCAAATGTGAGGGCAAACTAGCATGATTTAGGGTCGAATAACTAGTACAAAATACTACTTATCATTGGTTTACCACATTCTACCTAAAATGAACCCGTGGTTCATTTTACTGTTGGGAAGTCGTTTGTTGTTGTTGCTGATGATGAAGATGAAGTTGGAGAGAAACTTGCAGGGCTTGCTAAACATCAACTAGTTGTTGTTGTTGGTGGTGGTGGTGGTGGTGGTACAAGAGTGTTGTTTGACTTTGCTTCCACTACGCAAACTCTTACTGACTCACTGTATTCTGTGTTGAGTTTACGGCAGTATTTGCACCTGAGGTAGGTGGAAGATACTGAGGTGGGATTGGAATGGTCCCCCTCGACAGATCATCACATGTTAATGTGTTGATATGCTGACCAGGTGTCTGCACATCTTGAGCAACTTCCTCATTAATTCGGGGTGAACCCCTACTACACCTCGCTTCCGTTACCGAAAGATAGGAGTTGTCTCCAACATTTGGTCTCGATGGTGTGTTGGCTACCATAGTGGATTGTTTCTTCCTAGACTTTTTGCCTTTCCTGACTCATAATATTCTTTCAGGCTCGGGATTGAAATTCAATAGATTTCCACTACGGTGTTCGTGACGATTGTATTGCATACACTCACAAAAACCTTAACTAAAAACGAAAAGCAAAACAAAAACAAAGATTATCACTAGAAAAAAAATTTGCTACCGATTACCGAAAATTTCTCGGCAACCGCGCAAAAAACTTGACCGGTCTTTTGCAAGATTATTTTCCGCCATAAAGTATACCGGTGTCGTCAAGTAATAATTAAGACGAACTTATGGGAGTCCGAGTATCGATCCACAAGGAATTTTGGTAGTAGCTAGAGACTTTTCTATTGCAATAATCTAAGATTTAAACTAATGAAAGCAATAAACAGTTCGCTTGAAAAATTGGTTTATGTCGTCAAAATGTAAACTAAATATAAGCATAAAAGTAAAGAATAGAGTTTGGAAATCAGAGATAGAGATGGTTGGGATAAAATTGATATGTGACAAGAGTTATGAAAACAAACTGAACATGCTAGGTACAAATGCTTGTTTTAATGGTCAACCAATAAATACACATGGACTTAATAGTTGTAAGGTGCACCATGACTTTAGACTGAATACCGGGTCAACTTAATCCCAATAATTGCGTCCCAAGACATATTACTGCAGAGGGCTATGTAACGAGCTAAGAGTGTCTATTACTGAAAATAAGATCATTCAACCTCATGGTTTGATCCATATAATATCCACAGCTACGGGCAAGACATACTATGATCGTGCAAATGAGTGATCAAATCATGTACAAGCGTTAAACTTATCAAACTAGAGAACAATAACAAAAGCATGTACCAAAGCAATAAAGTCAGTTTATTCTATTTCTCAAATTATCAATTACATCCATCCCTAATGAGAGTTTAGTTCTTCATGTTTATAGACAAACAAGAGAGACTAATAAATGTAACTTTCATTGATCTAAACATGAGTAATGTTCAAAATAAGAAAGAAAACAAATGAATCCCAAATAGAGAAAAGAAGGAAAAAAATGATCAATCAAAGATCGAATGATCTAAGAATGAAGTCGGGTTATCAATCCGGGTTGTTGATTGATTCCTTCCCTTCTTGCTTCTACGAACCTCTGAAAACCTACTCTAACCTAACTAAAACGTAACACGAGTTTCACAAAACAATTTACTTTTTCCTAATGCCAAGAGCTCCTTATATAAGGGTGGTAGGTTGTTGTGCCGCGCCACAGTGCTTTGATTCTGCCAACCACCGAATCTTGATTTGAATTTTGAATGGATTTTCTTGATCTTCTGATCCACTTGATGTGCCGCAGCACAATGAACTATACTGCGACATAATGCTCTTATGTGCCCAATTGTGATTTCTTGCCTCCGTGCCTCATACCTCCTTGTCATGACCTGAATTGGACATAAAACACTACCACAAGGATTATACGGCCACAAATATACAATTTAAGCTCAAAATACAAAAATTTGGAGTCAAAATAACAAAAACTCAACATGTAGCAAGCACGAGAGCAAGTAGTGCATTTTGATGTGAAACAAGCAAGTTAAGTCCACATTCGAGGTAAAAACGAGAGTAAAAGTAGCGTCATATTCATAATTTATGACCAAATAACTAGAACAAAATACTAGTTATCACCTGACACCGTCGCCTACGCTCCCAGCCCCCTCTGCTCACCGCCAGTCTCCTCCTTTTGTAAACCCTAAAATTCGAAACCCCTTTAACGCCATTCAGCTCCTTTCACAGTACACAACAAGTTGTATCATTTGTTAAAATGTGAAAGAAATCAACTATTCTCTCTCTCTCTCTCTCAATATTTAATGTGATTTAAGTTTTTTCAAATGTTATTAGATTGAGAAAAAAAATTCAGTAGTGACTATACTTTCAAAAGTCACAAACTAATGGTTGAACTTCTCAAAATTAAATAAACTAGTGGCTTCTATTAGATCTGTTAACTTAACTGTTAATTGTTGATGTGGTGTCGTTGTCTAGTGTATATAGTAAATTTAATCGACATTGACTGATATATATATATACACACACACATTTTATTTCATTTTATTCTTTTGTGGAAAAACTCACTAAAAATAATTGTAATGTATTGTTTGTATGTTCGCTTTATACATTGTTTTAACTTAATGTATTTTTAAAGTGAAGTTACGACCATACAATTTGCTGTGAGAGGGGAAAAGGATTTTAAAAGGCTGTGAAGTTACGGCCTTAATGTGTCACTCTCTAATTGGCTGATTATTATAATAATTAAGATAAATAAATAAATAAAAATTATTTTTAATGTTTTTTATTTTATTTTTTTCATCGGCAGAAATACTGATTTTATTAAAATTCTTGAGACAGAAATAAAATAAACAACACATACTTCAAGAGATGAGACATAAAATCAAAGATATTGAAAATAGTCAGCATATACACCTAGACGAGCAGGTCAATTAAGACTTGCGGGGAAATGAAATGAGGTTACCCATGACAAATTGGGAACCAACACGATCATTAATGAGCTCGCGAGCCGGAGAGACACCGGAGGAAAGCTTATTTGATAATTATCAATTTAAAATATTTATTTATCAATAAGTCCTTCAAATAATTTCAAATTTTTATCTGATGAGGTGTAATAATTTGATGCACTGATGGTGTATAATTCTTGTACATCGACGGTGCGTCAAATATAAACCCCAACTTTTAAAAGTAGTGTGTTAGTAAATTAGTAATGATGAATTTTATCTTTATCTACAGACAAAAAAAATTATTAACATATTTTCTTAACATTTGTGAAAACCTACAAAATGGCACTTATTTTGAAACGAAAGTATTATAAATTTGGAGCTGAGAAATCGAGTTCCGAGTCGAGTTCAATTTTTAGGCACAAAATGTGCTGAATTATTCGAGTTTGTCTGAAAATTGGTTGGTTCAAGTTCGGGTCGGGCAAGAGTGGGGAATGCCCATGGATTGGGGCCCAAATTGGGAGCTAGCTAGGTATAATAGCTTCCCAATCCCAAATTGCTTTATTCGATAATCCAATACATGTGTTAGATCCCTTCGAAGCCAAGCAATGATCACAACGTCCACTTTTCAGTCCCAACCCAAGACGAGGAAGACCCCACACTATAAAACACTGACACTGTCACTCTTCTCTACGGTTTCTCAGCCACAGCCATGAAATCCATACCCGCATAACCCCTTTTTCTTCTTCTTCTTCTTCTCCTTATTCTAATCTCCATGGCTTTTGCTTTTTATTGGATTCATCACAAGCCTTAGATTCTCCTCTCCAGCCATGTTTCCTCCTCCTCCACTCGACTTCAAGGACATTCATGAGAAGCTCTCCGTCCAATTGCGCCCTTGGGAGCGCTCCTTTCATTTCTGGGTTCGAGCCGCCAACATCTACACTGGCTATAAGGTTCGCTTAATTACCTCTTCTCCTTCCTCTCTGTGCTGCTTTACATTCCAACAATTTTGATGGATTTTGTAACAGGTGTTTCAGCTTCGAGTGAGTTTTGTCAAGGATAGACAGTTGCAGGAGCAAATGTGGGAGAGGCAACATGAGCTTGCTGCTGATAAGATATATGCTATGTGCTATGATCTTGGTGGGTTCTTCCTCAAGGTATTTTTTTTCTTCTTACAACTGATGCTACTGGAATGGAATTGAAATGGGGTTTGTCCAATTTTGCATTATTTTTATGAATTCAGCATTGTATGTGTCAATTATTTGATATTCTATTTTGTTTATGGATAGTATTCTTAATTTGGGTTTTTCAAGAGTGAATTCTGGTATGGCTTAATTGGAATGGGCTTGTTTTCCTTCAAATTTTGCTTTTATTGTTGATGAATTCTTTTGAAGTTGGGGCTTTAAGGTAAAATTACATTTTGTTGATGGATTCTTGTTATCTTATCTGTGCTGGATGGTGACTTGTCCTAGATTATGGGGTTTGAATCAGGTTGCTCAAATTATTGGGAAACCGGACTTGGCTCCTGCTGCATGGGTGAAGAGGCTTGTTACACTGTGTGACAGAGCTCCCGCAACCCCTTTTGAAGCCGTTCAACTTGTGCTGCAGAAAGAGTTGGGTCAAAATGTTGAAGATCTTTTTGAAAGATTTGATACAAATCCTATTGGTTCTGCTTCAATTGCACAGGTACCTTTTATTCATGAAAATCTCTGCCTGCCCCAAACTATTTACTGCTACAGAGAATCATAAATTTTATTAACATGGTAGTGTTATTATTGCTGGATATAGGAACCCAAAACTCTTTCAATGAAAGTGAAGGTGTAGCCTTGAAGGCAGATAAAAACTTTATTCCCCTAGAGTACTGTGATTTTTACTCCTCAGAGTTTTATAAACATCTACTGGAATTCCTGGGTTTTAGCTTAAACATGAAGGGCCTGGTCCTGGGTGGGGGGGGGGGGGGGGGCTTTACGTGTTTTTGTGAATTGACCTTTTTGTTAGCCTCGGTTAGTTAAAATAACTTTTCATGTCAATAGTAAGTTGAAATGTTCTAATTAATTATTAATAAGTTGAACATAATTCCTGTTTGTATAAGAAAAGCCTAATATGATTTGTTCCTTAAGGGTGATCTTGTCTTTCAATGAGCTAGTCAATCAAGTGTATAATAAACCCCACCATTGTATCTCATATTAAACCCGATGCCAAGTACCTTATTTCCTTGCATTATTTGGACCATCAGGCTCAGTGTAATTCTTTATATTTGCCTTTCAGAAATGTTTATATGCTATCGTGAATTAGTTCTAGATTCCATTTGCTTGGATGTCATTTTAAATTAAATGACCCTTGAAGTTGAAATTGATTAAAATAAATGTGAACATGACTTGAAGAGAATATTTCAGTGTAGAAATCCATTATGCTTCCTCTTTGGGGGTAGAAATGATATTGTCATGCTTATGAAGAGTTTCTTCTTTGTGCCTGACATCTTTTGCCTAATTTAGGTTCATCGAGCAAGATTGAGAGGTGATAAGAGCGATGTTGTTGTTAAGGTTAGGGAGCTTGGCAATGAAGTTTGCAGCCTCACATAGTCTGCACAGTTCTAACCTTTGAGTGTATATAGGTGCAACATCCTGGAGTTCAAGATTTGATGATGACAGATATCCGTAACTTGCAAGCTTTTGCTTTATACATGCAAAAGACTGATATCAAGTTTGATCTGTATTCTATTACTAAGGAAATGGAGAAACAGGTGAATATTGTTCTTCTGCTGGTATATTTTCTAAGCTGCAAGTGTCCTTTTCTTTTTCTTGTTGTTAGAGCATTGGACCACTACATAAGTATCATCTTTATTATTATTATCTGGATTAAAGCATCTCAAGATTTGTTTAATTTTTTCCCCTACTCTGATACTATGTTAAATTTTAATATTGGGTTACATACAATGACTTGGGCTTCACTACTTAAATGTCAGTTTTGTTAGAAAGGTTTCTCTTGCATTATATGTAGCTTATTCATCTTATATTTTCCAATGTGGGACTTTAGTCGCCACTTCAACAAGTACATATTACTAATGATGGTTTCTCAATAGAGCTGCCATCATCTAACTTCCTACACAAATTTTAAAAGGATTTTTCATGTTGATGAAATTATGACAACCTTTTTCCATCCAAAATGGATATCATGGGATTTGAAGTCCTTGTGACATGGTAGCTCATGCAGATGGTTAGCTCTTAGTTGTATTATTCACTTCACAAATCAACTGAGTTTTTATGTTCTTCCAGAGACATTGGTTATTGAACAAAATATTCATGTATGATGTGTTTTTATCTCCAATCATTAAACACTGTTTCAAGCATTGCGTTTTCTTAAGCAGTGTTCAATGTCATGTTGGTTATTATTTTTGGAAGTACATTTCTTGCTTGAGATCAGGAAAAATCATTTATATCATCTTTGAGAAGCAAGTTGCTTCTGAACTGCTAACTGAAGAGCATATCTTTTTACTTTATGAATTTGTCATTGAGATCTAAACTAGAGAACATGGACATATCCTCATTTCTTTGTATTCCAATGAATTATTCTGAACTCATTCTTTCTTCTAGGTCTCATGAAATATGTTAGCATGTTGGTGGAATTATTTGATGGATCTAATTTTTACAGCTTACACAAGTGTAGAGTTTCCTCTGTGAGACTCTAAATCTGATGATATTTTTTGAACACTAATTTAATTTTTCTTTCCTTTGTGGTACTGAAGATTGGATATGAATTTGACTTTAAGAGGGAGGCTGGTGCTATGGAAAGAATACGTCAGTTTCTGTATCAAAATAACAAAAAGGCTCCTGTTACAGTGCCAAGAGTGATGCAGGATATTGTTACTAGGTAGCTATGCTGCACGATTTCTTTATTTGGATACAATTAGCAAGCATGAGCTATGTTAATAATCTAAATGTGATCTTGATAACTTGAGACTTGTTGAAACTAGCAACAGAGGCTGGATTACATCACACCTGCAGTAAAACTAGCTATTATTAACCACATTGTAACATTTTTTTCTCCAGAATTTAGCATTGGATTTTGCACATTCTCTATATACCTATTGTTCTTGCAAAAGTTCATTCTAATTGGATATTAGGAACATGCTTGATGCTCCATGTAATGCTCTAAATTCAAGCTATTAGGCATTTTGTATCCAACAGCTGTAGATTTTGATTTGTTACATGGCAATTAGCATGCATGATGGGTATGAGAAGATTGTTCAGTTCAAAGGTGTGCACTGCGCTTCCTGAAATACTAATTCCAGGAGTAATTGAAGAGTGTATTAATAGTACGTGTTGCCCCAGGTTTAAGTGGATACCTCCTATAAGATATGTAGAGGCATTGGACAATTAGTCACCAGTTCATTCAAATGTATGTACTGCCTTGTGTTGTGCTTTAAGCATTTTTTTACCAGTAAGGTTTGTGTTTTGCCTTGTAATAGTAGTCCTTAACTATAACTTCATTTGGTACAACCTTTCAGTAATTAAATGTTTCTCTTTCCAGGAGGGTTTTAGTGATGGAATACATTGATGGAATCCCTATCCTGAACCTTGGTGATGAAATAGCAAAGAGAGGCATAAACCCAGATGGTAAGGTTGCAGCAGCAGCTAAGCAGTAAGTCCCTGAATCACTCTTGAGAGTATGAACTAAGAAGTCCCTCTGCCAATGCTCCTTCCTACTTACTGGGTTACTTCCCAACTTTTATTTTCCATCTGTTATTTTTGTGAAGTCTATCTGTATACTTCTTGGTTCTGTTGCTTGTTAACTTGGACCTTATCTCCTCAGTGCTTGCCATGTTGACTCTCTTCATATAGATTTACCAAGGGTCTGTCCTCCAACTTATGAATTATGGCTTATTGTAATGTTATTCCCTTGCAAGATTTTACTTGCTTCGTAGATTGGTATTTGCTTTTGTTGAGGAGTTGGCAATCATTGCCTCTCTTTTGTGCCTTCTGGCAAAGCATGTAGTGAATTAGTATAGTAAGTATTTATAATAAAAAAATCACACTTTAAATTTCTGTCAATTCAGGAACATTCTTAAAAGTCTGACACTAGCATATGGGCAAATGATACTGAAGAGTGGTTTCTTCCATGCAGATCCTCATCCAGGAAATATCTTGATCTGCAAAGGTTCAGAGGCAAGTAGTAGATCAACATTTTTTGCATCAAAACCTTTCTGTTACATGCATGCAAAAACATCTGCATGTACATGCGTATATAATTTTGGTTTCAAATTATAATTTATGAATCAAAGTATCAAACACATGTTGCATTTCATAACATTATTTATTTACGGAGATTATTGAACAAAGAAGAGGGTTTGAACTTTAAGACCTCTCTGCATTTTTGAGGAGGCTGATAATGCTGAGACAAATGCTCATTGGTTGATAAAATATGATTTCTGAACTTGCAAATATTCAGAATGCAAAACATGAGCTTAATGTTTACTTCTATCTCCCAATACAGGTTGCCTTGCTAGACTATGGGCAAGTGAAGGATCTCCCAGAGAACTTGAGGCTTGGTTATGCTAGTCTGGTTCTTGCTATTGCAGATTGCGATCCTATAAGAGCATCAGAGAGCTACAGGTATAATATTTGCCCATAAATATTTGACATTCAATATGTAATATGTAAATCAGTAAATGGGGACCCGACGGGAATGGGAATAATTCCCGAACGAGGAATGGGGATTGCGAAACCCACCCTTTTGCCATATGGATGAGCCCCAACTCTATGCCCTCAACCCTGAGTAAATTGGAAACAGATCTGGTTACGTGATTGTTGGACCATCACATTCCATGCAATGGTGTACTTGCTTGATACAAACATGTTGAGAAGAATGATTATCATTTTTGGTTCCTCTAGTTTGTTTGTTTACATGATTTATATCCAGTTGTTGTATCCTCTTTTCAGGGAGCTTGGTATAGAAACCTTAAGCAAATGCGAGAATGAGCAGAAGGAAATGCTTAAGTTGGCACAGACAATGTTTGATACCAAACTTCCCCCTGGAGTAGCAATGCTGCAACCTTTCTCTGAGGAGTCTTCAATTAAAAAAATTGCCGTTCAGGTATTCAGTTATTTAACAAGGCTAGTAAATTCTAGTGCCATTCCTTGTGGTTACGTATTACATCCAGGAGCGCTTATGCTTTGTATTTAGCACAACTATAACCTAGTAGCAACAGTAGTTGACTAGTCTTTCTTTTCTCTTTCTTAAACAAATGTTTTTTGGAGGACACTTTGGTTTCAATATTCGCCAAGTTCCTGGCATCAAAGAATGTGTCCAATTGTTATTCTGGGAAAGATGGAAGACGAGAAGAAGAAAAGAGAGATTATGTTGCATCTCCCTGTACTTTACATACGCTTTCTTAAGTTTTAGTGGCATTTGTTAATTTGTGTGGTAATGTAGGCTTTTCCAGAGGAACTGTTTTCGGTTCTACGCACAGTGCATCTGTTGAGAGGACTTAGTGTTGGGCTTGGAATAAACTATTCGTGTGCAGAACAATGGCGACCTATTGCAGAAGAAGCTTTGTATCGTGCTGGCAGATTGAAAGGTGCCCCTTTTCAACCCCGATTTCAATGGGACATAACGATACCTGCATTAGATTGCACCGCTGCGAATCAATCACTACTGGTTCTAATATATGTTAATGTTTTGAGTTTTGCTATTTCAGATTCGGACCTCAAGACCCGGAAACGCAATTTTTTAAGAAGGTTACTTTGGAAGTGATTATTCGCGAGTCTAATAGAGACCAGAGAGATTTGTAGTTAATTTACTGATATGGTTGCTAATTAGTCATAACAGATCCACAGAGCATCAAACAATGATTCATGCCTTCAATTTTTGGTTTGTCTTTACCTTTATTGTATTTCTTTCTTTTAGTAAATCAAATCACGCCTTCATGGAACTTAGTCTACCTTTCCTTTCTTCTTCCTCTTTATATTTCATGATTTATTCTTCTTCTATCTTAAATGATGTATCAACAAATGATATATAACAATATAAATTATTTTAAGGTTGATGTCTCATTGCTTTTTTTTTATCAGAATGAAACTTTTGTATTAATCATCAATAATCGGTGTCCACAAGATACAAACTACAAACCCTAAAGGCTCTAGCAGAGTAACCCGAGACGGGAAGGCACCAAGCCGCAGCTGTGCCCACGATCTCATAGGACAAGGGATGGAAAGCCATTTTAAACCCCAACGAAACGCCCCTGAAGCACCCTATCACCACCAGCATCCACCAGCTACAAATTAAAAGCACACAAAAACATAAGCCAAAAAACTACAGTTCAAGAAAAACGAAAAAACATAACAAAACAAACTAAGCATAAAACTCAAAGAAAATTCCTTATTCATCCTCCTCTGCCCACCATTGTGGAGACGTCAATCGTTCAACGGATGGTCGTTGAGCCCCACCTTGGTGCCATCCCCTCTATTTTTTGGCCCAGATCCCGAGCCATCTATCACGTTTCCTCCCGAACCCTGGCCTCTGCACCGTTTGACCGCCATTGTCGCGGCCACCATCTCCTCCCGAGCCGCCATCTCCTCTGGATCCACCACCATCTTGTCATCCTCCCCTTGTCCGCCAGCGGCGATTTCCACACCTTCGACCAGAGCCATATGCTCCCGGCATGAGAAGCTTGATTCCTAGCAGAAGCTCTCAGATACGATCCATAAGCACGAGCATCCCCGATATTCCCTTTGACATAGGGAACCTCACAATCCAGTTCATCGTGCCCCATTACCCCGCACACGAAGCGAAAATGGGGTAGTTTTCATAGCGAAAATCCACCCAAAACTCCCTACTCCCCACCAGCCTAAGCTTCAGTCGGCACTTAAGCGGCTACCGCGCGTCTAGCACCACTCGTATCCGCGCGAAGTAGGCCCTCCCCCTCATATCCATTTCCACAAACCTGCCCAAACGGGCCATGATGCCCTCGCACACAGCCTTCGTCCCAAAGCCCACCGGAAGATAGTGTAGTTGAACCTAGAGCGCCAAGTCATTGATCTCCACCTGCGCCACCACATCTCCCGGCCGTAGCAGCCGCCCAAGAAGACGTTGTGGTTAAACACCCATGGTCCTCCCTCCATCACCTTCCTCACGTCGCGCTGGTGGAAAAACTCAAAGATAAATCTCTGAGAGTGCGTGTCCACTCCCTCGTCCACCACCTCCACCCCTTGTAGCCCCTCCACTGGCTTCCACAGGAAAACCATCTTTGCATTCATTAACCCAAAGTTGATGATTGAATTAGTAAGGAAACACCCCCACCACCTTCCAACTCGAAATAACCCCAGCATCCCCTCCTCCCTCTCCCTCCGACATAGGAACCACCACTCTCGTCTCCTCCAAACTCAGGCCACCCAAATCTGAAACCCTTTCACTCGCCATCACCACACACACCGTAGAAATGAAGAGCCCTAGGTTATATAGACATTCACTACTACTCTCCCACGCCTCTGTCACAATCACCCTCCCCAAAAAAACCCTAGAAATGATAAGACCGTACCCTAAGACGCCTACCCATTGCCTTTAATAGCTTCTTGCCCAGGCCACTTTTCGGATTCCCACTGCCGCCACTGTCAGGAGGAAATGGTGTTAAACCCTAGGATCTGTGACGTTAGTCTTCTTTCTTACTGAGAAATTTTTAGAGTAATTAATTACTGATGTCTTATTGTTAATAATGCATTAATTACTAACTCATTTTATATTTTTGCATAAATTAATAGGAAAAAAGTCCCCTAAACAAACTTTTACAGGGGTTAGTGAACCGAACAAATGAGAAGATACATCTCACACTTTTTCTAATTCAAATTGAAACAATTTATAGCTCAGAATCATATATTCGTATTCGAATCTCATTTGGGTATTACTACAAACGCTTAGTGTACAAGGTGGATACTTTTCGCATATCTTGTTATTCAACAAAAGGGTTTGAGAGAAAATTGAATAGAACCGAATTGATCGCCTGTTTCATCAACAACCTCTCTAGCTTTTTTTTGTAATATTATAAACGTAATACATAACAAAATTAGTAATTGACATGAAGGTCGTTGTAGTATAGTGGTAAGTATTCCCGCCTGTCACGCGGGTGACCCGGGTTCGATCCCCGGCAACGGCGCTTGTATTTTTGTTTTGTGATTTTTACTGTATATTCTTTTCTGTAGTTTGAGACTTGATGTCTATATTGTGGGCCATCCTGAACCAGCCCACTCTTATTGCAGCAAAGACTTGACAAAGGTGAATTACTGTTATAACCCCCAAAACCTATTTTAATAAAAGAGACTAGCCTATATTATTGGCGTAATTTGCAACAATAAGCAAATAATGACGTATCAGTTATTAAACAAATACATATTTAACGGATTCAACTTGATTAAAATTGTTTTTCGTTGAAGGAAGGGTTTGAAGGGTTAAGCGTTCTAGGGTTTCATGGATATGGTTTCTAAGGTTTTGAAAATGTTGAGCGGAGGCAGCGCGGAAGATAAGGGTGGGATTTCACTTCCTTCTTATTGGCTACTCCATCGGTGGATGGGCTATTTAGTGGGTAGCAAAGTGCGTGAGTGGCTCACAGCCATTTTCGCTTTCATTTGCATTTCTTCTCCGTCTGAGTACACTGTGAAAGCTAAGGGAGAGTGGGTTTGGGTGAGGTCGGGTGTGTTGTTCCTACTTGTGAGTGCGGTGATGGCCCCATTGGTTCCAGATCTCAATCGTCTGTCGTTGGAGGAGGAGGAGGAGGCGGTAGGGGTGGTGATTCCAGGGGTGGAGGAGATCGGGAAGGAAGGCGAACGAAACTGCTGGAGGATTGTGTGCTGGTTCTTGGTTCTGGCAGAGATCCAGGTCAACCAAATGGGATCCAAGTTGTCTCTCCATTGGCGGCCGGTGGAGGGTGTACGAGAGGAGGAGTTTGAAGATGAGGGACTAGGTGTGGGTGAGCAACGCTTTATCTTCACCTTCCAGCACGAGAAGGATGCTGGGAAAGTGTTGACTGGTGGTCCGTGGGTATACAAATATAATACCTGTTGTGTCAGGCACTTAATCCATGGGAGAATGCTGCCAAGGTGGAGATTAATGGTCTCCCATTGTGGGTTCAGATCTTAGGGCTCCCTTACGGCTTTGGCAGACTAGGGTTTGCGAGGGGATCGGTGCGCACATTGGGACTGTCCTGCAGTGGGATGAGAAGGGAGGACAAGGGTACAACCAGGTCAAGGTAATGCTGGATGTCCAGAAGGCCCTCAAACGGAAGTTGAAGATTCGTGCGGTCAAGGGACAAAATATTAAGGTGCATTTCAAGTACGAGAATGTACCACATTTCTGTTTTTCCTGTGGTGTTATGGGTCACAGTGATCTGGAATGTAAGGTGGCATATGCACTGGGGGACGAGATCAATGAGCGTCCGTACGGCCCGTCGTTGAGGGCACCGATGAGGAGGGGGTCTCGACCCGTGATTAACAAGTGGATTCGCTCAAGTAACTCGAATGGTCCAAGTGAGGTGGCTGAGGAGGGGGGCTCATATGTTGGTGGATCCGACAGCGAAAATAGAATCAAGAAACGTCATGTCTACCATCTTCCCATCCAATAAGAGGAGGCCCTTGGGGGAAGACGAAGGCGGGTTAGGGGAGGCCTCGAAGGAGGTTGACAAGGAGCCGCCAAAAAACGACTCGGAGGCTATCAAGGAGGGGCGTGGCAGCCTGGAGGAGTGACCGGGGAGTGGCTTGTAGGTGGGTGGGGGGTGAAGGGTTGGTGGAGATGGTTCTTGGGGGGTTTTATTTTTGTTTTTGGTCATTTGCTTCTCGTTGGTTAGGTTGTTATATTTCCTGCTTTTTAGTTTTTGGTTTAGTTGTGTCTTTATTTCTGTTTATTTCGGGTAAGGTCGGTTGGAGGGGCAGTCGGTGTGGGATCCCTACGAGAGGTACGGGCTCTGTCTGGAAAGTATTAGGTAAAGAAGATGAACATTTGGGAGGGTTCTCTCGCGTCCTGCGAACCTTCAGACGAAATTTTTTTGGTCTGCTTTCGGTTCATTCTATTTGTGGTGTCTGTAATAGGTGTCATGTATGGTTAGGGGCAACTTTTTCATTACAATAATACAATTATTACTTTTTCTGGTTCAAAAAAAAATTGTTTTTCGTTGGATTCATTATCACTTATGCCTCATCGTATTCGATCCGCTTGCAGCTGCGTTGTCATCTTTGTCTTCTCTACATGCTAATTGTGAAAATATGTTTACTACGAGTAGATTGAGTTTTTTTTTTCATGTTTTTTTTGTATTAAATCGTATTTTAGTAATTTTGCTAATTCTAAGTTTTGTTTGTCTTCCATTGTTGAAAATTATTTTCTTTCATTATGAGTATACATGTTTTGCTTGGGAGTACTGCTGCGCGTCAAATGATTTTGAAGAGAACAAGAACATGTCTACTTGTTCCACTATTGCAGTCAATATCTCAACCAACTATATGAAAGTTGGTCGTTCATATGAACATTCGAGATCTGCGAATTAGGTCTGCTTGTTTCACTATTGTTGTCAACATGTAAACCAAGTATATAAAAATTAGTCGTTCGTATGAACATTCGAGATATGCGAATCAAGTCTGCTTGTTCCACTATTGCAGTCAATATGTCAACCAACTTTATGAAAGTTGGTCATTCGTATAAACATTCGAGATCTATGAATCAGATTACTACAATATTTAACATTTCTATGTCAACCCTATCCGAAGTCGAGTATGTAATTTTCTACTTCTCTTAAATTAATATATCCTTCAAGAAAAAATAAGCAGTCACAATTCATATTCATTCCCACATGCAAACCGTAAAGCAGGAGTACAAGGGATTTGACAAAAAAAAAAAAAAAAACTTAAAATCGGATATTTGAATATTTTTTGTTTTTTTTTCAAAATAATATATTTTATGATGGTCAGTCATATATATATATATATATAATGTATATCAGTTGACTGATATAAAGTTATATCAGTTGCACTAATAAGG